>JAOEHX010031853.1:0-18940 GCA_025448015.1 Bolborhynchus lineola
GACAGTAGTAAAGAACATGTAATTTATCTTTTCCATCATTGCAGTTTCTGAATCTCCATGCTGTGTAGCAAAAATACTGACTGCAAAGAAGGGAACATCAAAGAGAACCATCTTTTCTGAGCCAGCTGAAGTTCATGTTACTGAGCTTTTCATATACTGATATTCCAGATAAAAAAAACTCAAACACAAAACCAAAGTAATAATCATTTTAATGGGACTAACATTCTACAGCTACATCACTGCAATAATTCATGAAATTAATAAACATTAAAGGACATACTAGTTCCAGTTAAACGGAAGCAGAATTAACCCATTCAAGTAAGTCTGCAAGCCATTTTACTTGTATGCAATTTAATATCTTACAGAGCATCTAAAATTCTCAGGCACAAAGGTCCAAGGTAAAGAAGGTGGTGGTGATATTTATATAGGAATTTTCATAATGAAGGGAATATTTATATATCCATATGGCATAGGAATACCCGGAGTCCAATAACTCTTGGAAAGAAATGATAGTTGCTCTGAAGGGCATCATTAACAATGATATTCCCTTAATCTTAGAGCTATGTATTTCCGTTTGCAGAATGCATGCAGACATTTACACATCTATTGGGAAACTCCAGGATATAGATTTAAAAGCAGCACCAGATAAACAGCAGCTGAATTTGAAGAAAACCAAAATTAGTTTTATATAGCTTGCTAATTCCTTTTAATTCTCCAGATGTGAAATATGTATTAGAAGCTTGCATTTCAGTCATGCTTTGATACTTAGAAATTGATCATTAAGTATTAACTCCCTCCTCCACCAAAAAAAGCAACCCATATTTAGAAGCCAACAAAAAGGAAAAAAAAAGACAACTCAAGGTATTCATTGCAAATACAAGTATATTAAGCACAGCAAATTGGCAGCTACCAGCATAAAAATCAATTTCTGCTTGTTATGAGATGAATCCATAAAATTATCATGAAAATCTTTCATGTAACTTTAAAACATTTGTTGGCTGGAGTAATGTCAAGACAAAAATATTTTTGTTAAGGGGAGAAATATGACTCCATCACATTGTACAGCAGCTCAATCTGCTTGTTCATCATGTATCTTTATAATTAAGATTAGTCAGTTACCACTATGGTAACTCACGTAACAAAATATCAAGTTTGCTCAAGTTTCCCCTCTCAGTCTTCCTCTTTCATTAAGTTTAATTGGTTTCCTTTGACTGTAAGCTCACAAAAGAGGGCACGCCAAAGGGGAACATGACCCGGGAACACAAGTAAATAAGAAACACAGAAGTAGTTATCCTGGCTTAATGGAAAGGAAAAATCAGAAGCAGTTCTCAGAAGTCTTTCTTGGCAACTGCTCATTTTAATTCAACCACTAGCACTAAGTAATGCCAGGGAAGGTACACTGTATGACTGAAGTGACAAATTTAGAGACAGAAACAGAGGATGGCCATTTACATTTACTGGCTAATAGTATTCATACAATGAAGCATACAAAACAGAAAACAAACTGTATAAATAGATGTTACAAGCTAGGTTCTGCTTGTTTCACTTCTGGGCAGTCCCATTACGGCTCTTGTATCTGTCCGCATGACTAGTGTGGAAACCACTGGCTCCAAATCAATGCAAGACAATTACTTAATCCCACTGCAAAGGATCACAATACAGTGGCTCTTGTGAAATACAAGAGAATCTGTTTACTACTTCAAAAGAACACAAAAATGTATCATAATCTGCTTTTGTGGGAGATTTATTAGATATGTGAACTGAAGTCATGCCTTTTAGTAGTCTCCATTTTCTGGTTGGTAAATCTAATGGCAGGACAGCTTTTCCAAATGCAATAATATTGATCTGGGCAATGCAGCATCAGTAAATTAAAGTCACCTTTTAAAACATTTCTTCATGCCAACTATATAGCAGGTATATGGAACAAAATACCAGATATTTTAAAGCCACACTTTGAACCAGGGCTACAGAGAGGAAAATACAATGGAATATGGCAAAGATTCAAAAGCTAAGTGTTGTTTCAAAAAAAAAAAACAAACCAAACATTTCTCAAAGTCCAAGAGAACACATTCCAGTCATGTATTTTTCACTAGTCAACTGAAAAGTTATCAGGTGGTGCTGCAGGCCAAGGTCAACATCATTAGCTAGATGTAGGGTTTGGGGTTTTACTACAGAAGTAACTAGGAAGCACAAAAGCTTTTCATTTAGCTTGCAGTGTTTCATGATAGAAATATTACAACTCTGCATCAGTTTGGTATTCTCCCTTTGGCATTCAAGGCAAGCAAACAAACCAATCAATAGCTTAAGGGGAAAAGAGCACAGTGAAACTCTTTCAGATTCCTGTGTAACAGAAGTCACCCTTTAGAATCCCACATATCCCCAGCACACCATGCTGAAGGGGAAAAAAAAAGAGCTGCTTCTATTCTGTCTCAGAAGTATTATTATTATCTGGCTGACAGCAAAGTGATGATAACTTCAAATACTATTTTCTAGTCTGGTAAACTGTGAAGAGAGGAGTGGAGAGGTGGTGAAGAGAGACCAATCCATCTATTCCTTACTATAGCTATTTGGAAACAAGATTCAAAAACTGGATCCATGGAAAACTGTCCTGTGTATCACAAATCAGAAATAGAATAATACAGAGATATACATAAACTGGAGCCTCAAAAAATACATCCCTGGACACAGTGAACAAATGTCTGCAAGATAACAATGCTTTGGGATTCAATCTTGTCCTGCAATTGCTCAAAAAGCCTGGAATCACTACTTAAGGAAGATGCAGACACTCCTTATACAGTTGTCGCAAGCAAGTCAGCCTTGACAAGGGATTTTTATATAATTTATCACAAATCAACACAAACTTTTGATTAAAAAGTCTGGTGCAAAGGAGGGAATAAAAAACAGAAACAAACCCCACAAACCAGACACTTAGGAAAATGCCTTCTCCCCAAGCTCCACCAAAACACTTCTGCAGCCTTCTCAGTCTCTGCCTCTTTTCCTTACTTTTGCCATGTGTAACCCTCAGTCCTGTCCCAATCCCTTCAGTGTGTCAATAAGGAAGCTCAGGAGGTTGGGATCAGGGCATAATGGCCCCTTTCTGCCACTCCTTGCTTTAGCTTGTTTTTCTTCCCAGCTTTCTAACTTCTAAATTGTTTTCTTCTGCTTTAGCCTAAGTTACCCTCAGGCTTGTTCCTGCTACAGCACATTTCCTCCATAGTCCACTTACCATCCAAGATATCCCTGCACAGTGTGGAGTGCCTCCTTCCAAGACCGTCTCTAGCTGCATACTGTATGATGTCTCTTTCCATTGTGTCTACTCTAGGAAAAAGCTGATGTCACCACTAAATCTATATCTTTAGTGATTTCTTACAATATTGCTCACTTTCATCTACATTTATCAGAAGGGTTAATTCTTGACAAAATGCTATAAGAAAGAAACTTTATTAATGCTCTCAGAAGAAGGTATAAGTACATGTCTTTACAGAGCACAAAAGAGAAGTCTTCATGAAGGAAGTACAAAACAGGTTTCCTTCATTCTGCTTTTAGCAGATTCAATGGCTGCTGCTTAAGATAATCCTTTAAAGACCTGGAACTGGGAACAAGCCAGAATCAGCTGTAAACCTTAAAATGGGTTCTATTATCTGAACATTAAAATACAAAGACACTGAAATTAACCCTGAGGGTATTTAGGTTTGACCCTGGAAATCAACCAGCAAACTTTAACATTAACCTTGAGCTCTGAAAACAACTGGATAATGGCAGAACTGTTTGCACTTTACAGTGTTTAATAAACAGGTTGCACCATAACCAGCAATAGAATAAAATCAAGTATATGATTTCCAGAACTTAGGGTACCAATTTAAAACTGCTTCCACCTCTTCCTCGCATAATGCAGTCTAGTTACCCTACTTTTCAATTTGCTTACAGCAATCATGTATTCTGCCTACACTATAAACATAGCTCAGAAGGTCTCAAGAACAACTATTTCTATGCTACTCTGCTCTTTACTAACTTGAAGTCATCATTCATGTGTACAAGACTACCATCATTTCCCTGTTTATATACACAGATAACTGCAGAGTGGGAAAACACAAGATCATAAAATACCAGTTAGTTCTCTTTTGGTTTTGTATTCCTTCAATATACTTAAGACAAAAATGCAAAACTAGATAAACAATTCTATAAAATAAAGCAGATTGTATATTCAAGAATTTTTTGAAATATTAAATAGCATACATGCCCCAGAAAAAGCAAATATTAAAGTGTTATGCCTTATTATGGTATGTTTGAATGTTCTTCAAGAAAGAGTCAGTGACAGGATGAAAACAGTTTGCAAAGAAAGACAAAAGCAGAATGAAAGGGTAACAGAAGGATGAAACTAATCAAATCAGTACAGCGGAGTTCATGAAAAAATTGTAAGAACACATGAACACTAAATAAATGTGCAGTCGCAGGGAATTACACACGACTCGTTCCAGTCTGGGAAATGGCAATGTAGAATCATAGACTGGTTTGGGGCTGGAGCTTTTAATGGTGAAGACTGAGATCAAAAAGTCATTGAGTATCTCAGCCTTCCCCATAACCCAAGTGACCAGGTCTCCCGTTTCCTTCCAGAAAGGGCACATAATTCCCCTAGTCTTTTAGATATTCTTATACAGAGTGGACCAGGCATGAAGGATTAGAAGTCTTTGTGCTTGGCTGCTAATGTCCCTTCTTCAAAATGCACAGAGGGACATCCTCTGATAATTTGTAAACTCTGTGTAAGTGGTTGCACCCTGCATAGTTTTTTTTTTACCTCTCTATTTTGCATTACTTAAGGGAAATCATTCACTCTGCTTTAAACATTTTGATAGATTTATTTTTATTTCTCAGCTGTAGTTCCTGTTCCACCCATTTTGCAACCTTGCAATTACTAGTTAGTGCCTCTAGGACCATTTTCCAGGCCAGATTAAATCAACAGAATGGTACATGCTGTCCCAAACCAGTTTGTAGACTCTAATAATAATTTAGTTCTCATCACACCTTCTGCTCCAGGTACAGGTGTGTCATTAAAAACATATACTTACAATTAACAAAACAAGATACTCTATTTCAAGGACTTTGTTCACTAAGAAAAAAATAGGTACATAATGTCAATTATGTTGCTTCAACTATACAGCACTTTGATACAAAAGGTAGAAGCATAGTATGTGAACTTACAGAAAAGCAAGCCCAATTTTAAAACTCATAATTTATATCCATAATTGTTATTATGTCATGACTTTCTTTTCAACATGGATGATGTTATAGCATAACTAAAAAATTTGCACTATTCATACATATGGTATGTATCTACCTATACACATTCACACCACCCATCCCTCTGATACCCTTTCCTTCAGGCTTGATCTCTATACACTGGAGCATTCTGGTACAGAGCTCTAACAAAACAAGCTCCATTAACTCCACATATAGAAAATTCATTCTACAAACAGTTATCAGAAGGGCCAATCAAAATGTGGACTCTAAGAAGCATGGATGCAGAGAACTAAAGGTAGAGGCTGAGCTTCACACTTGAAAATAATTTGCATTCCAATGCAAGCACGCAACCATATACAACAGCAAGAAAGGAATCATGCCCAGTATATCCTCACTGAAATAGTGAGGACAGAATGCATTTCCACAGTAATGCAATCACTCTAAATTAAAATTTTTCTTTATATTTCATAAATCTTAAAAGAATATTTGTTATTACTGTAACTAACTTTGAAGAAAGCACAACACTCACCTAAGCAAAGTGGCACACACTCCTACCTCTGCCCTAGTAATCTCTGTTCTGACAGTGCTCTTCCTCTGCAGACTTTGGCTGAACACTGACAAAACAGGATCCACTGCCCCTATTGCTTTCACTCCTTTCTTCAGCCCTATACAAGACTAATGGAAAAAAGTCGTTTTCCCCAGAGATTCCTGACACCATTGAAGCATTCAGCTACTGTCATACTCCCAAGCTGGAGTTTAATGTATTAACTATAGTTGCCTATTGCTTTTGTAGCTCAAAGATGAGAGCATTACAAGATAACACCCTGAGGATAAACAAACAAAATAAGGTATGCTGCACTGTCTGACCTTTTATTTTCATAGCAAGAAATGGGTGGATGACTTCTACTGTCTCTCCTCTCTTGCCTGTTTCTGCAAGTTCCCTTACAGCATCCTCCCCCTTCTTTTTTGCCATTCTTGGATGATTTTTCTTGGTGGTGAATGAGCTAAGAGAGACTGAAAAAAAACAACTGAAAAAGGCATTTAAAAAGACCAAATGTTTATGCATAAAAGGGTAGCCCCAATGTTAAAGATCTTCATTCAGAACTTGACTTGCATATTTTTGTTTCAGGTTCATCTTAATCCAAAACCTTCACAAATAACTAAAAGCTTTTACATGAGCAATTTCAGAATTGATTAAAAATGAATAGTTTGTAATAGAATGCTCAGTTGTGTAACTCTTTGCTACAAAATACTGTTACATTTAACTGGATTAAGAAATGACTGTGCCTTCCTGTTATCCATTCAAGTGCCCAGAGTTATAAATATTAAAAAGAGATGACAGGAGTTCTGAGAAGATTATAAACTAACATGCTTTGGGGCTTGAGATAATTATAATGGAGATTTAGCAGAAATCTCCTCTGTGAACAGGTCGTTTCCAGTGTCTTTCCAAAGGTTTTCTCCTGCCTCCTTATAAAAAGCAGCTTATACTCATCCACCTCAGGACAACCTAGTTTGTAGGAGACTTCCGATTTAATTACCAAATAGCAAGTTTTGTGTATCAAAAAGCAGAATGCCTATGGCTAGATCAAATGTCAAGATTCACCAAACATCAGCCAAGCAGGTAATGCTTGCACAGACAAAGTGAAAACCCTGGGTAATATCCATTTGGAAGTTTTTTACGCAGGTACAGGTTGTTAGAAAATACCTGCAGGAGCCAACATGGGAGAAATAGCTTGAATGGCGAAACCTGCAGTTAGCAATAGGGATTGTAATATTTCTTTTAAGCCTACATGTGTAGGCTTACATGTGAGATGCTGTGTTTTGTCAGTGAGGCAGGAGACAAAGCAAGGATGAGGCTTGAGTCACAAAAATTCATCAGGGCATTAATGTACTCTAGACAGGGTTAACAATCTAATTCCATTTGTTCAGAAATCTCAGCTTCTGGCTAATCCACAAATAGCTAAAAAAGGATTTAAATGAAAGAAGAGATGCAGGGATGACTGTAAGGAAGATACAAACGAAACTGCGCAGTTAACCTGGACTTTCTACCTCCACCCTGTGGGTTTAGGTTCCTCTACTTCATACACAGTCCTTCAGAAGGGAGGGCATCCCAGCAGGCAGTCTGACAGCGAGAACACTTCAGAGGCCCAGCCACACATCCCAAAACTCAGCTCTCTTTCACACATAAACACCCCTCCCTAGGGCTTTTTCTTCAGGCAAGCATATTGGCATTTGCAAGAAAACCAACTCAGCCACCAGTGGAGATAACAAGATCACCTCAGAGTGAGGATGACAGCTCAAACAGTAGATCAACATGGAAACACAGCAAACTGTTTCAAGACAGCCAGAGGAGGAAGCTGTCAGCTTGATCAAGGGTCTGTCCTGGTTTTGGCTGGGATAGTTAATTTTCTTCATAGTAGCTGGTACAGCTGTGTTTTAGACTGAGGATGAGAATAATGCTGATATCACATTGATGTTCCAGTTTGTCTAAGTGCTGTTCAACAAGTCAAGGATTTTTTCAGCTTCTCATGTTTCCCTGCCAGTGAGTGGGCTGGGGGTGCTCAAGAGGCTGGAAGGGGACACAGCCAGGCCAGCTGACCCCAACTGACATTCCAGACCACACAACATCATGCCGATCAATAAAACAGGGACCTTGGCCAGGGGGTGGTGGCTGCTGCCCAGAGACAAGCTGAGCATCAGTCAGGATGTGGTGAGCAGTTATATTATGCATTACTTGTTTTGTATATTCTTTTACCATTTCCTGTTCCTTTTCTGCCCTATTAAACTGCCTTTGACTCAATCCAGGAGTTTTACTCCCCTACCCCCCACCCCCAGTTCTCTCCTCCATCCTACTAGGGGACATTCAGGAAACAGCTATGTGGTGACTAGCTGTCTGATGGATTAAACCACAATAAGATCCTTGCGTTCTGGCAATATTACCAGGTTGACACTTTTCCAAGTAAATTTCCTGGTCATTTCAATGTTATTGTTTCAACACCTAGTGTGATTTTCCTTTAAATATAAAGCAGTTAGACCATAGTTAGTACACAGAAACTCACCAGCTTTGCCCTACATCCATACAGACTCAATACAGTTAAAGTAAACATAAAGTTCTGCTTCAGCCACAACTAAGAAACAGCTTTTTAATATCTGCTTCAGGAGATGAAAACAGGCTAAATGAAAACCTGGCAACTTCTCACCAGTCACAAAAGTATCCTCTGCTTATAGTCTGTTGTTAAGTGGTCCCTGACACCCGATATAAGCATTCCTCTTAATACACACAAAAGACAGGACAGTACATTAGACCATAAGGAGAAGGACATAGTAATGCCAGTACTAAAGCCAGTAAGTTTATTGTCTGGTAGCTAAAATGTTCCTAATGTTTTCCGCATGATAGTTTCCCTAAATATTTGCTACTGATTTTAGAAAGAGCGGATTTAGATAGAGATCTCATTGTGAGACTGCAGGACAGTAAGGACGTAGGAATCATGCAGCAGCCCCTAAAACCTCTTTTGAATCAACTATTCAGGCACAAAATTCACATCACATCTGCTTTTCTGGACCTCTGCTGTGAACTATAATGTCTCTGCGTAACTTAAATGGAGAACCAGAACCCTTTATTTTCATCTTAAGAGCAAACTTGGGTCCACTACGAGGCACTTCATCTAAAACCCTGTCGCGGATGGAGTTACGCACTTTACTTGCAAGAAAGTAGTAGCGATGTTAACTGATGTAAACCAGTGATTTAAAGTTTGTTAGTAAATGCGATAGCACTTTAACAAGATTTGATGGCGAGGTAATATTTGAGTGTTTACTGCACAGAGGCCACATAAAACTGGCCAGGAGACACTGCCATTGAAACACGAGGTTCAGAACAGAGCCCGCTTTGCTTTCTGTGCTTCCACAGAAATTAAGTACGGCTGGATCCAGACTTCATGTCAGGCTTAGTCAACAGTTTGTGCCTAAAGGCTTATGTATGTGCAATCAACAGTTTATATCACTTAGCGAAGACTTCAAAGTTTAGCATGCTGCTAATCACTTACCGAGAATCTGCTGCAGCAGGGAACCTCTCAGCCTTGAAAAGCGTCCCTATTCCAGAGGAGATCCTGGAGCGCTTCCTGCTGCATGGAAGAGATCCACGGGCACGGGGTGGTCCACTATTTATGGAGCGAGGTGAATACCGACTGCAGAAACTTGGCCTGAGTCGGACCTTAACCAGGACTACGGTTGTGGGGGTGTGGGTTGTGCACATTATTCAGATTAGCCTTTGGCTATTGTGGTGCTGTCTCCGGAATGGAGACTAATGGGCCATCATGCCCCACAAGCATCCATTACCACCACTAGTGATGGATAGCACTTGAGCAGAGTTGGGGAATAAAAGCAACGCTGCAGAGGGAGGACACCGCCGTAGACCCCTTACTGAACTCCGGTGCCAAGGCTGAGCACCACCTATTTACTCGTAATGACCAGTCATTCGAATGAGCAGAAATACAAAGTTAGAAATGTAAGAGACTTCAGTTTCCTGTTAGCTGTATTTAATCAACTGACCTTCCAAGCCATGGTCTGAAACCCTAGCTCCGCCCATTTGCTATTTTTGTATAATTCACAAGCAAGAATCACTGTTTTGGAAGACCTGGTTTACACTGTTGCCGAGTGCCACAGCTTCCTATTCTTCAGCTCTACATGTAATCTTAGAAAATACCTAAAGAAGTAAAGCTAAGTACAACCATATTTGCACAGAACAGCTTAATAGCCCTACTGTCTAATGTTATTCATTAGATATATTCAGTGAAAATATCATTACAGATTTTTCCATCTTCTTGCTAAAGAGGACAGTAAGGCCATAACATGTTCAGTGCAACAGGCTGTGCTCTCTTGCTTTTCCTGTGAAGCACATCTAGCACAACAGAGCCCAGTTCCATGAGTGGGGGCTAAACAGGTATTGTTAAATACTGACCAGTGACACTGACCAAGTTGTTCAAAATATCAGTCAATTCTTCTGATTGATAACTATTATAACAGGACTTTAAAGCAAATAAAGTAGATCTCTTGCAATGAAAATTTACAATGAAAATAAAATCCAGTTCATTTAGTTGCAAAAATAGCTGCTTTTCGTTATGCTAATATTTACCAAAAGTTTGAGACCAAAAGAAAAGCTTTTTGTTATTAAAAAGTCAGATTAATAAAGCTGAAAACTTTGTAGTCAAGAGGAGATTAGATTAAATGCTTAGATTTATCACAGATTTTCTTATGGTCACATTTTCTAATTGAAATTACTTGTCAGTACTGGCATGAAAGTCATGTTATTTCTTCATCAATTTGATTTTGAAGTTTTCTGTGTAGCATTTCTGGCTGAAAAATTTAGCCCAGATGTATCGATTAATTTAGCAATGAGAAAGGCCTGGCTCATATCTTGACTAATTGCTCAATTTGCATTAGTCACTATAATGAGTAGACTATCTTACTGGTAGCTCCATGGTACAGTTGGTTCCTCTCTGGATAACATGGTGTACAAAAGCAAGGAAGATAAAGATACATTTCTGAGTATCATCATAAGGAAAACTTCTGGCTTTTAATAATAATGCAAAATACAGTTGCATATGAATCACTGGAAAACTTGGTTGAGAGTTCAAATGTGAGGCAAAAAAACTCCCAAACCAAACCATTTCTACTGTGAGGGTGACTGGACACTGGAACATGTTTGCAATCCCTATCCTTTACAATACTCAAAGTTCAGCTTGTCACGGCCCTTAGGTGACCTTGCACAGAGGGGAAGGCTGGAACTACACAATCTCAAGAGGTTTCTACCAACCTCAGCAGTTCTACACTTCTGTTCTTCCCTTAGAAGGGAATGTAACCGATTCCAAATCTCTGGTTTTCCTCCCCCAGGGCATTTAACAGTTTGTAAAGCAGCCTTTAAATTACACTGGAACAGATGCTAGATTGCAGACTGCTCACTTGTGAGTGTGACAGTGTAAATTCCTATACCACAGAATCATTATCCTGCTTTTTGGTTCTTTTACAGCACCATGATCTCTGCACTATTGGCTGCACAGTGATCCAGTTCGATTAAAAAGCCTGGAGGGAATTTCCAACCAATGTGTTCTCTAACATGCCACTCTCCCACCTCCCTGTTAGCTATTTAACTAGCTGACTGGTATTCCGGAGATGAGCAACAAAGAAGTGGACAACTAATATTTTCTACTCACATGGGCATCTTAAAGAAGCATATCAGTTAGCTACAGCTAACAGGATTATTTCAGTTTCCATCTTTGGGAAGTCTGTAGGGTCTAAAACACATATGTACCTCATAGTATTGCTCTTATATTTTTAACAGTCTTCTGTCTCTTCATTGAAGAAGTTATATTGCTCTATCACCATTTCTATGCATTTTACTGTGGTGAAGCTCATTTTAGACAGAGAAGTATTTCCCACTCTACTGAATATTTATACACACTGTAAATCTCACTTTAGAGACAGGTAAATAAAAGTTAGGTATAGCAATGTTTAGTATGGCTTTACTGGATCTTGCTTACATAAACCAAGGACATGTACTACTGAAAGTTAATGGTCAACTTTCCATTTTCAATAGGCCAAAAATAATAAGTGCATTTGTTTGGGGGCTTTTAACACATGAGAGCATCTTTAGTTGTCTGAGCTGCTTAAATCATTAATAATGGTATTTACATCTAAGTCTATAAAGCTCAAGCCATCATTTAAGTAATTCTACAAAGGGCACACGATCACAGTTTTGGCCTCTTCAGCAAAAGGAAAGTTAGAAGTGACCTAATATTTTGTTTCCCCTGGGGTTTCTGGGGTTTTTTAAAGGCTGTAGAGCCATGCAGTCTGGGTGGATACTTTCTATTCTGTTCTCCTTCTAACAAAAAACAAATCCCCACTAAAAACCAACCTGCTTCTTTAGATAGCATTTACAAGCAAGGTTCACAAGTCAATAGCTGTGACTGTTGTGGTAGCAGACTTACTTCACCCTGCTCACCATGCAGTTTTTTGACTGCAAGCTCTGCCCTTGTTCTGTTTCATTTCCACATCTCCTATCACATAACACTTGAAATACAGTCATCAGGTGTTATCACAGTTTACATATATTCTGTGAACTCTAAAAGGATATTTACAGCTGATCCAGCATCAATAAATTTCCATGTAAAGCTGGTTAAGAAAAAAGTGGTTCAGTCATGGCTTTGTTACAAAGCTTTGAAAAACACAGGCTCTGCAAATCAGAGCAAACTTAGCAAAAGTTCCTCTTAAAATAAAACTGGGTAGCATTTCAAAGCATTGGATTGGACCATTTTAAATACCCAGAAATGAAACACTTCAGTTTCTTATTTTTTTCTTTTTGACTGTTTGAATTACAGTATGAAGGAGGATACTCCGATTCCCTCCCACTTACCCCATTGTAATGTTTTCCCTCTGATACAAAACACTCAGAGACTTCATGGTAGCAGATTACTTCTAATAGGAATGCAGATGAGATTTCATACCCCAAAGTCTGTCACAACATGAAATTATTTCCACTACACAACTAGCCAAGCTACTGAGAAACTCTGAAGCCTCATACTGGGCTGCCTTTCAGTCATGTATGCATACTGCTCTCCCTGCCTTTTTACCTCAGCTGTTTCCACATACACTGTGCATTACAAATTGCTAACTTGCTTCATAACTGTACACCAATGACAGTGGCAACACTGGTGATGAATACCCACAACACAGAGCTGTGCTTCAAACATCTCAGCATCTAAAAACCCAAAGCCAACTCAGAAGTTACGTTAAATAAAGACTTTTTAAGGAACGGGGCTGGGGAAGAAAAGAAACATGGTGGAACACATCAGGCTGATATGGATATGTTCCATTTTTAATCTCTAAAACACCAATTTCCTCCCCAAGCAAATGCATTCCTATCACTTGTAGAGCCAGTGGTAATACTTTGTGTGGAAGAAGTGATTTGGCCCTGGAGGCAGATCTAGATGAATCAAAGGTCGAAAAGGTAAGATTGTTCTATTGCACAGTGTATTCATATTTTTCTTATCACAACATTCTTCAGATTTTTATGTAGCTATTAGAGTGGATTTTGCAGGCCCTTACATAAGAACAAACAAAAAAAACCCAGATCACAATATTTCCATGTATCCAGAAGACACGTACACACTGCATTGTAAAACTTTCAGGATTCAGAGAATGCAAGAAGAGTAAACTCTTTGCTATTACCTACATGAGCAAAAGCCTATACCTTGAGTGCCTTTGTCATTTCATGAATAAAACATGGTGAAGGAGTTATTGGTGATAAAAATCCACTGGAAAACAAAGCTCTTTAGAACCCCTCATTGACATCCTGTCCATTCATATATGTGCAAGTATCCCTCACAGCATTGTTTTTTAAATACCAGCTCACAGAAGCTGGCTTTCATCTACTTTCTCCCTTTTACTGAATACTCACTAATTGTGCTATTTCTGTTTTGTTCTCAGTCCAGTCACTTCTGCTCTAGGCATCTATGTCTCATCTTGTCTGTTTATATTTCACAGCCTTAAGTGCTGGTCTATACCTCACTTTATATCAAATTTTAAGAGATTAAGATGCTGGTGTTCTTTAGGTAACTTGATAACACCATCTGTGCTTGTTCTGAACCACCTATTCCCTATTAAAGATGTTCCAGCCAGCCAAGGCAAAACCCAAAAGAGACAAGTATAGCTAATACTAGGAGCTTGAGACAATTATAAACACTGCACATACCAAAAGGAGTTTGCATTAGTATTACCATCCAGAGAGAAAGATATAGTAACCTGGAAAAAAAACGTAGAGCTTAAATACCCAGTCTGGTGCAGTAGCAAAACATCAGCCAAATAAGCAATGAATAACTACTTTATTAGCCATGCATAGGTCATCAAAAGGATGATTGATGACAGGCTGCAATGCCAATTGCTCACACTGAATATCAGGACAAGTCAACCCTTGCAGCTAAAGATTGCATGGTGGGTTTTTACCTCATTTTATATGTATAGTTATTAAAGTGACACCTCAGACATATAGCTGACTGCAATACTAAATTTTTCTGCTTGGTTTGCAGTGCATCAGATGAATTTTTCAGGAATTAGCTGCTATACTGGATACTGGATTCACCTCTGCTCTTCTTTTAGTTATTTAACATCTGTGGCTAAATCTCAAGCACACAGACAAGTCCAAATAAGCAGGAAAAACATTGCTTCAGTACTGTGGTTTGTCTTTGATTGCACCATGTGGTTTTGGTTTAACTGTTGTTCACAAGTGATAGAAAACTTTGTGTGAAAATAAGAAGTATTAGGAACTACTTAACTACAATAAGATTCACTTTTGGGGTGGAAACAGGCCTTTAAAACCAAAACTTCAGATAACTTCACTTAGTCTAGGAAAATCATCCTTTCCTTTCTATTTCCATATTTTCGGTATGTGGAAATAAGCCAGGTTAGTTTGACCCCTTTTAGGCCTCCATCACTTACATTCTGCCCCAAAACCTTTAAGGAATCTGAATTTGTAACATCTCCATGAACTGCAGTGACATACACAGTCTGAATTCTCCACAAGCTACTATGTCAGGTCAAGGTATCTCTTCCTATTGCACAATTGTGCTGACTTTTGTCAACTCCATCTGTCTTTTAGCTCATCTTTCTCTCATTTGGTTATAAATCTGCTTTATTTGTATAAGCTTAGTGCTCCTCTGTCTCTTTACCAGCCAGTTCCTACATCTGGATGTCATTCCTATCCAGGTGGAGCAAAGATCACTGTAGCCACTTTTGAATCCTTTCAGAAGCTCCACTTTATATAGAGAGAGACAAAAATTTCATGTCCTTGAAATACTTTATGCGGTTTATTTCAGCAGGCAACATCTTGCCAGTAGGGGAGCACAGACAACAAGGTGTACATGACGCTGCTACTTCCTTAATGAACCTTGACAAGAATTCTGGTCTCATTTTCAGAGCTTTTCAAAGAAACAATTCTGCCTACTTTGCTGGGAAGCTGGGCTTTCCTGACATCCTGATATTGCTGCCTGATAAAGGGCAGGTCATGATTTTTGGGAGCAAGAACTGTAGTAAATGGATCAAAGAATTTTGAACCAGAAGGAACAGAAGCAACCTCTGAGCTCACATCATTAAAAGCCAGATGAAAAGCTTGACCAGGATTTCCTGCAAGTCCAGCTGTTCCCGCAGATCCTTTCATTTAGCAAGGGCACAACAATCCCCCAGTCTAGGGGACTGGATGCAGTAGGGAGTGAGGGAGAGAGAACATGGGCATTGTTTACTTAATGGACTAAGCTCAGATACTCCAGTGATAAGGGCATAAAGGTGGATAGATTATTTGAAAGCCTGTCAGTCCTAATCCATCAGCCATGGCAGAGCTATTATTAAGAAAAGAAACTGCAGCATATATTGGTAAATTGAAATAATGACTTCAACTTTCCTGTCCTTCCTTCCCAGAGCTCAGCATTGGTCTTGGAACCATAGAATGATTTAGGTTGGAAAAGACCTTTAAGATCATCAAATCCAACCGTTAACCAAGCACTGCCAAGTCCACCACTAAACCATGTCCCTAAGTGCCACATACAGACATCTTTTAAATGCCTCCAGGGATGCCCTGCTTCTCTGGGAAGCCTATTCCAATGCTTGATCTTGCTTGTGCTGTACTGTATTGCAGGTGCCTTGGGGCTGGCACTTCAGGCTGGCCAGCATTACTGCAAGCATTCAGACAACTAGTTTTCACTGAAATCTGCCCATCAACAGAGCAAGATGCTTCAGTGCTAAGTGAGCCATATTTTTATGTGAAAACCAGCATTGTTACAAAGATAAGCATTTATATTTTAGTACAAATAGAGTCTTACAAAAACCAAGACCAATAATAGTGTAAAAACCTATTACAAGTTGCATGGTACATTAAGGATTTCTATAAACAAACATCCAGGAAGTAAAGCATATGCCAGTGCAGAACAAGATTTTATACCCATACCTGCCTTAAACAGATGTAAAGAATACAAAGAACTCTGAAAAAAATCTGAGGCCTTTATGGAAAACACATTGCTTCTAAAAATCCCAGAGTATTAGCCAGGATCCAAGATTTCATCAGAGATTTTAGTACAGTTAGATACACCAATTGCACATGTAAAATAGTGAACAAACATTTTCTGCTCTGATAACTTATCTAAATGGTGAAAGTCTGAGGTTTCCCCCCAAGGCAATAAAAACTTGTAATGGCCTAATAAAGTTAGACAATGAGACAGTCCCCTACCACAGACAAGAATAGATACAAGGCCTGAGGCCTACAAGTGCCACAATTTAGTATTAATAACTAATACCACAATTTAAGATTCCCTTCTCATATTTGTATTTTAAAAATTAGAACATTGATATGGATTCTTTGCTTTGTCACTTCCAGAAAGAAGACTGAAATACTGTCAGGGAAAGGTACCTTCTGTGTTACCGAAAAGCTTCAGTAACTGCTTGGCTCCATTGTGTCCCCATCTCCCACCTCCAAATTGTACAGATAAGAAAGTGTCTTGTATTGGAAAATAAATATGCTTACTATCAGGAAAAAAGTATCTAAGACACAGAAGTAATGCTGAGCTGCTCCTTACTGAAAAGCAAACATCTCTAGATTTCATGGCCACAGCATTATAGCAACATTAATGAAAAATGAAGCAATATCTAAAATCTGTAGAGAAATGTCTTCAGCAGAGCTAATATAAAATTTACAAGTAGATGAAATGCAGTGACCAATGTCTAAGAAACCAACTGTGGACTAGATGACCCAGACAGAACTGTAAATTACCTCTTCTAAACCTGGCCCATAGCACACAGATGCCTAACATCAATATTAAATTTTCTGAGCTTCCACAGCTAACAGTAAACAGCAGTAATTTCATACCCACTCACAAAGACAGTATTTCTCCATTAACTTCAATGGTTTTTGGATTAATGTCCAAAGTCTTATTATAGTTAGGTTTCCTTACTGAAATCTTCAGCTCTGATTTTTTTCCCCTCATGAGATTGTTATCAGTCAGAAGTACAGAGGACAAATTACAAGCCCCTCCACATACACACTCTGAACATAGGCAATTCTACAATACTGCATTGTCTTGCATAAAAACCTAACGGGGAAATTTTAGCTCATAGAGCATGTAACTGAATCTGAACCTCGAACATCCAACTTCCAACTGCTACTCCTCAACTTTATGTTAATGCTCTTTCCAGTTAGCGCTCTATTAAGTTTCATGCCTATAAAAACATTACATTCATATTGTGCTGTGGCTTTCAGTCACCCTAGTAACCATGCTGACAATATATCATCTCTGAGAACAAAGAATGCCTCAAACCACAACACACTAGCTTTGGAAACGGTATTTGAATATCCAAATGTATGGCAGATTTTGCCTGCTTATGGAATGCAATAGTTTTGAAAGAATAAGGCTATATCTTATAAAACTAATAATAAAAACATCACCCTGACAAAGCAACAGGTGAATCAGAGCTACCCAGCTCCTCAACTCCAACAGAAGCAAAAGACTGAACACAGCAAGCTATGGAAAAACAACACAAAATATCCAATTGTGGGCTCACAATAAGGCTTTAAAGTAACTTTTCTGCTTGAAACTAAATCACTACTACTGAATGCAAGTATAATCTTAGTATTTCTGTGTTTTTCAGGTACTCGCAGACATAACACAGGGAAGACAGGATGAGAAAGTTGGGGCTGGTCAGCCTGGAGAAGAAAAGGCTGTGTGGAGACCTCATAGCAGCCTTCCAATATCTGAAGGGGGCCTATAGGGATGCTGGGGATGGACTCTTCATTAGGGACTGTAGTGAGAGGACAAGGGGTAATGGGTTCAAACTTAAGCAAGGGAAGTTTAGATTGGATACGAGTAAGAAATTCTTTACTGTAAGGGTGGTGAGGCACTGGAAAGGGTTGTCCAGGGAAGTTGTGAATGCCCCATTGCTGGCAGTGTTGAAGGCCAGGTTGGACATAGCGTTGGGTGATATGGTTTAGTGAGAGGTATCCCTGCCCATGGCAGGGGGGTTGGAACTGGATGATCTTAAGGTCCTTTCCAACCCTAACTCTTCTATGATTCTATGATAACTATTCTATGATCTGAATGAGAATGTCTCAGACTTCCTCTTGCCCCTTTGTACAGGCAATCTTAAGGGCTGTGTGTGTAGGTTGATCTTATGCCGGGAAACACATAAGATTAGATGACAGGGTAGGACCTCTGAGCTACCCAAGCAGGTCTTTTAGTTTCCTATCACCTCCTACCCTCATGCCTCTGCCACAACACCACCTCCCATATTCATAGCACAGGAATACATTTAGGTCAGCAACCTAAATCTGGCATAGGGAGTTGTGATGACTTGAGACTTATATGGGATTGAGACTAAGGCTGTGCAGCTGACAACACCACAGCAAGGCAGCAGGAGCTTCTGGGGGCCAGAGCAAAACCCATCCTTGTTCTTTCCCTCTAGGAATTTCTACTCTGTAACCTCACGTGCATACACACACAAAGAAAACCTCCCAACTACCTCCGCAACTAAGTACAACTTCAGAGTGAGCAGAAAGCCAGCATCTCCTACACCACCGAGGCAGAATGATTGCTTGAATTGTCAAAGATAGTCTTCACAATGCTCTGACTGAATTCAAGATTTAGAAAAGCTAAACCCTCTCTAGTAACCC
>JAOEHX010031853.1:18950-36563 GCA_025448015.1 Bolborhynchus lineola
CCCCCCAAATTTTCTATGGACATAGGACAAAGCATATGCAAAACTGTTTGACAGAATTCAGAAGAAATCAGTAGCAGGGTTTAATCTTCCACAATAAGAATGTTGACTAAATATGTCTGCTGCACATCACTTTTGGTGATGAGGAAGAGGTTATGCAAAGATGCCAGTCTATAAAGCACTGTTAAAACATCAGGTTCCAAGTATCCAAGTACAGGCAATAGTTGTAAGAATCAGATCTCTTTGCAACTTTTGTCTCATACAGGTAGTGACAGCTAATAGTGGAAGTTCTATGTTAAGTATAGTTATAGAGTGTATTTATGATTACAGATAGATAGCACATACTTCATACATCTGTAAATTAAAAATATCTAAGGTAAAAGTATTTAAAATGCTTTACTCCAGGGATAACTATGTGTACCCTTTCTTTTTCATAATTTTCACAAGCAAAAGGCTCTTTTCCCTGGAGAGCATTGTAATAAACATTTGTCACAACAAAGAAAATGCACTTGATCCATTCTTATCTACTATCTTAAAGATCATCCAGTTCCATTCATAACTGCTAATTTGATCCATTTTAACTACCACAGCAAATCTGACGTGGATTATTTTCCCCATCCCCCAGATGTTTTGGAAGTCTGCTCAAGAAATCTGCCCTTTCTGGTGTATTATTTCTCAAAATTCAGATTGCTGCTTACTCAGCTAACAAACCCTTCATTGAAGGCATAAAGGTAAATATCAGCTAATAATTGTTATATGTAAGTTAAACATCTCTGGTTCCATTTTCTACTGGTTTCTTCCATAACATGAACCTGGTTAAGTGCAAAAAGGATTCCACTTCTCACAAGAAAATATTCTTCCCAGATATCCCCTCCCTGTTCCAAGCTAAGATAAAAACATTACAGAACTAATTTTACATTGGACCATAACTACTTGTAGCCTACTTCTCTTCTGGAATCCAGAATTGAAAGATTATATATATTCTAAAAATATCAATGGAATTTTAAGGCCAAAGATTACTGTTATGAAGTATTTCTGTGAAACTGAGTGGCAAGAAAATCCCTTTAGTTTTTAATGTAAAATGTCAGGTTTTTCTTGTATTAATTTGAGCCAGATGTAAAACATGCTGGAGTAGGGTTGTTTCTTTTATAATATGTTTTTCTCATCTCTTAATAGTTCCTTAGCTTTCCAAAAATTAACATTACTACCAGTATATACATATGTATAAAATTGAAAGAGATAAAGCAAAAAACATAAAAATCATCCTTATGCCTTTGAGGAAATAAAGGCTTTATAAAATAAGACACAAAGCTTAACTTCTATATTTTATATTCAGAATTATGAGAAAAAACTGAATCAATTTTCCCTTGTTACCATCTGACTCAAGAAATACTTCATTACCTTGTTGGTAGAAAACAGTTTTCTTACAATAACAAAAAGAAGATGCTATAGATTTTGCAGATGCACTAATTGCTACATGGCCTAGCACAGATACAGTCTGTAAGTACAGAACCTCAAGGGCAAGGTTTTTGGTAATACACAGAAGGGGAAAAGGATTTAGCATGACTTTTAACAAGTTCCCATGTATTACTACTAACCTCTTTGAACCTCTTCTATCTAGTGTAAATTATAAATGACTTTTGCACTGATCAGAATGACAATCTGAGAGCTTTATTATATCCTATATAGCTTACTTTCCCACATGGAAAGTAATTCACTCACAGTACAAAAGGGCTTGAAGGAAAAAACAACAACCTAACACCAACTACCCAATATGAAAGCTTAAGCATAAGGCTATCAGTATGTTAAATTTAACAGCCTAGCAATATTTCTCCCCAATTTCAAAACCCCAACATTAATTCAATTTTTAATCTCAAATGACCTCATCAGACTGCTTAATCAAATCACATTAATACAGCATCACACCACAAACGACCATGTCAGACTTCATGTCAAAAATTATGGCACTTTTTCCCCTTTGATACAATAGCAAAGACCCTAAATAAGAAGGGAATAAGCAGGTCAGCTCTTTGCAACATCCACCAATTTACAGGGTTCCACTAATCAGTCCAAAATTCTCTAATCTCAGCGGCTGCTGAAGCGGCATAGAGATAGCAAGTCAGCATCTGCTTTTACAGTACACGTGGCTCCCAAACTGGTCAGCTGTGCCAAACAGTGTTAAAAAACTCCAAACAACAAAAGCAAAATGAACTAAAAGCAGCACAAAACCCCCAAATGAATCAACAAAAAAAGCAACCAAACAAAACCACAGCAGGCTGCACATACTAAACTGCCCACAAAAACAAGTTAATTGCTCCACAGTTACATCTCAAGAATTAGAATTTCATCAGCCCTGACTGTAGTATCTCATATAAAGATAATTCCATTAGTCTTTTACAGTTGATGAGAAGGGTTCATTCTGCTGTGTTTTGGCACTCAGTGGAGATTGCTGGACACTGCCATGACAAAGGGCACTTCGTGGCCTTTTCCCACCTCCCCCTTGCACTTTACACCCAACACATTCTACCCCTTGCCTCTGCAAAGCATGTATTTAAGCTCTGTTTGAATATACAACCATGGCAGCCTTAATATATATTGCTCACACTGTCACACACTCCATCAATCATCAACACAGTCTTGATACAAGGCATTTCACTTAACTTACTGCCCATTCATATAAACTCTTGATTACTTATTTGGGTATTAAGGGGAAAAACACTTGAACAGCTTTCTTTCCCTGGTTCAACCCCAGTCCAATGCATTTTATCCTTACCTTGCCTTGTTTCCACTGGAAGCTACAGCACAGGAGGATGGAATCAGCAACTAACTATTCCCACCTACTGCTCCTTTGTTCATTCCTACCTTCTTGCCTGCTGCAGCACAGGTCATAATGCTTAAGGGTAGCCCCACCCAGCCAGGCTGGCTGGCTACTCTCTAGAGCCAGTCCCTTACATTCCACTACAGTGACATGAAGTCCAAGGTTCCATCGGAGAGGTGCCCCTTTTCTGGCACAGAGTAACCACTACTCCTCCCCACAAAAGCCATCCAAACCCATGGCTTTTCATGCATCTCCACCCCATAACAATTTAACACCTCTTCTTATTTACATCTGAGCAGCAGCAGCATCATGCACTTTTACATGGTTCTGGAGTGAGAGGTGGCTGGAAACAGCTGTGACTGGCACAGGACAGTTCACTTCTCCTTCTACACCAAGCACTCATGCAGTTCCCTACAACCAAAACATTGCCATTTGTGCCTGAAACAGTTTCATAAACCTTACAACAGGCGTCCAGTACCTAAAATAGTCAACAGGAAATACAGAAAAAAACCTTTTTATAAGGACATGTAGTAACAGGACAAGAGGGAATGGCTTTAAACTGACAAAACAGAGACTTAAAATAGATCATAGGTAGAAATTCTTCCCTGTGAATGTGGTGAGATGCTGGCACAGGGTACCCCATCCCTACAATATTCAAGCCAGGTTGGGCAGGCCTTGGAACAACCTGCTCTAGTGGAAAGTGTTCCTCCCTGTAGCAGGGGCTTGGAACTGGAGGAGCTTTAAGATGCCTTCAACCCAAAGCTGACTAGGGCTCTATAACACAATCCAGTGTGATATTGTCACCCATAATAAAGTTCTTTTGAATGCTCAACCAAATAAATGTTATTACTTACCAGGCACAGAGCAAGAAATACATGAAATACCAGTTAGTTCCAAAATACTGTTTTTAGAACTGTCAGCATTTCAGTGCTCTCCCAAACCACTTAATAACAAATAAGCCACTGGAACTGGAGGAGACAACAAGCAGCATGTTTCTGCAGCAACCCTTTTAATGACACTGCAGGACTTCTGCAGGTGCAGCTCCTTTCAGTGATTACACTGGGATGGTCCCAGGTGTGTGAAGCAACCTCCCACCCCCAAACATGTGGTCTATAAAGGGGAAGCATAAGGAGAAGTGAAATAGCTTATCCTGTTTTGCTAAAAGGCTGTATGGATGTGTCTGCAGTACCCTAAAGAGACTGAGGTAGATGTTGCACATCATTTAGCTAATGCTATTTAAATGACAGGGTGTGATAGCTGTGTGGCTGTGTCAGGAAGCTTTCTTATTTGAGGGGAAAGGATGAAGTTTGTAGAGAAGTCTGTGTTGAGGTCAGCTCAGGGGCTGCCATATGCTTGGCACAGTTCCATAGTGGACATATGTTAGGGCGCTACTGAGTCTGCCAGAGAAAGTGGTGCTGCCTCTGGGAAACTGTATCTAAGAAGGGGCACAAGATGTTGGGAAAATAATGTGGAATTACAAGAGGAACTAAAGACAAGAAAGATGGGAAGCAGTGCTCCATGGGGGAGCAGGTATTCCCTGGCAACCTATGCTGGAGCAGATGGGTATTTCCCAAAGGAGCTGCTGCCCGTGGAGGACCTATGCATAGGTCTTTTCCTGCATGACTGCAGCCTGGAAATAATCCATGATGGAGCAGGAGAAAAGCGTGGGTGGCCAAGAAGATATTCATGGACTGACTGTCTCCTCGCTTTCTCCCTTTGCTGCCTGAGTTGAACTTGATCTCGGGAGATGAGAGGTGGTGGTTTAATATTTGCTATTGTTTCTCACTACCCAAATCTAGTTTAATTGGCAACAAATTAGAATCACAGAATCATTTAGGTTAAAAAAGACCTTTCAGATCATCAAGTGCAACCATTAACCCTGTACTGCCAAGTCCACCACTAAACCATGTCCCTAAATGCCACCTTGGCATTTATTTTAAATGCCTCTGGGGATGGTGGCTTAACCACTTCCCTGGGTGGCCTGCTTTAGTTATAGAATCCTAGAATAGATTTGGCTGGAAAGTACCTTAAAGCTCATCTAGTTCCAATCCCCCTGCCACCAGCAGGAACACCTTCCACTAGACCAGGTTGTGCCTGTATTGCTAGTGTCTGTAGCTGATAAATGATGTCCTAC
This sequence comes from Bolborhynchus lineola, assembly GCA_025448015.1. Taxonomy (NCBI): domain Eukaryota; kingdom Metazoa; phylum Chordata; class Aves; order Psittaciformes; family Psittacidae; genus Bolborhynchus; species Bolborhynchus lineola. Next base: position 23,900 of record JAOEHX010031853.1, read on the forward strand.
ATTTATTTTAACTCCTCTACTTTCCTTACCTCCGTCCTTCTGAGAAGGGGGGTATAAGCTAGCATCTGTGGGGGGAATGTGGTCTTTAACCACAGTTAACTTGCTACCAGAGGACTTAGGATGTCTGCAACAAGAGGAGTAGATAAAAATAAATTAAGATTTTAAGAACACAAAGCATAGTGTGAAGATGCTGACTTGCTGTCCACTAAACAGACAGAGGAAAATGTTCCTTGCATGAATGAAACAGCTATTTGTATTTAAGTCTATAAAGCACATCTATTTTATGCAGTGCTAAATATAACAAAACATTACAGCTAATCTGTTCAATTTATAACAGCTAGATAGCTTTTTGTGCTTCTGTTGTCTGGGCTATTAAAACATATATGTATAATAAAATCTGTGGGGGTGTTGTGGTTTAAACCCAGCTGGCAACTAAGCCCTGCTCAGCTGCTCACTGACACCCCCCCGTGGTCTGGCGGGGAGAATAGGAAGGGTAAAAGGGAAGACTCGTGGCTTGAGATAAAGGCAGTTTAATAAGTAAAGCAAAGGCTGCACACACAAGCAAAGCAAACCAAGGGATTCATTCAGCACTTCCCATTGCAGGTTGATGTTCAGCCATCTCCGGGACAGCAGGGCTCCATCACACATAACAGTTACTTGGGAAGAGAAACTCCATCATTCTAAATGTCCTTCTCTTCCTTCTTCCTTTAGCTTTATATGCTGAGCATGATGTCCTACAGTAAAGAATATACCTTGAGTCAGTCAGGGTCAGCTGTCCTGGATGTGCCCCCCCCAACTCCTTGTGCACCTCCAGCATCCTTGCTGGTGGGGTGAGAAGCAGAAAAGGCCTTGGCTCTGCGTAAGCATAAGAAAAACATCCCTGTGTTAGTGACATTGTTTTCAACACAGATACAAAACATAGCCCAATGATAGCTGCTATAAAGGAAATTAACTCTATCCCAGCCAAAACCAGCACAGGAGGTTGATATTCACAACAACAGTACCATTGCTCACAACTTGAGAGAAGAAAACATTGAAATTTTGATATTTAAATGCCAACTGCTCATAAATTAAATTTGATCTTGCTAATAAATAAGAGGGGCAAAATCAAATAGCAAAAACATTTTCTTAGACTTCTCTGCAGGGAGCAGATGTATACTGTGAAGAGAAAAATATGGGAATAATGCTGGACTTGGAAAATGTGAGTTGAAGTCTGTTATGAGCCCTTTTTTGTAGTTTTGTGGCAGTCCTATAGGTCTGATTAATTACCATAAAGGAGGGCTATAAGAGAGGGAGGAATGTGTCCAGTCAGGGTACCTCTGCTCTCAGTGAATATGGACAAGCACATCAGTTTTCTCTCGGTGACATGGGCACAAGTGACAAGGTTAATGTTGTGGGGGCTGCAGTGGTGTTTTGTGTGGCAGGAAGCCATGAACTGCCTTGTGCTGGGGCAGGAACATCCCTGATTGACCACCTATAAGCGGGGGTGGGGGGAGATAAGAATCTGGGATCAGAATATGACAGAAGGTCTGGAAATGCAAAGATACATAGGATGCAAGTGTGTGCAAGAGTGGGTCACAGAATTTGGAGAGTCACTTAGAAGTGCATTTGAAGTTCTCCAAATCAGGACCAGTATAACATTTTAATATTGATATTACTAGGTAGACTTAGGTGGCAAGAAGCAAAGAGACCCCAGGTTTTGTTCTTTTTCCTGTTTCCAAGAAAATACTAACGCCAAAATTTCAATTTTAAGAATTTGGATCCATATAAAAACATATTAGTTTCTGTTTCTGCTTACATGAAATAGTGTAAAATCTCTTTCTTCCTGTATCAGTGAGTGTAACACAGAGATGATATTACATTGTAAAAATACTGTAAACTATGAAACAAAGCAGGTGATTAGGCTTTACTCTTGAGAAAACATATACATAGGGTGTTTCTTAATAATTTGATGTGGGCATTAATGTATGATTCTATGATTCTGTGATCTCATCTGTCTTATTCAAGGCACTGAACTCAGAGCTTTGCTAGCTTCTTGGGACAATATTTTTCTCCTGTGGTCTGGTCTCTTTTAGTTGTTACCTGCTGATATTCTATGTCTTCTGTTTATAATTTTTATTCCTTTTCCTATAATTTCCTATGATTTTCCTATAATTCCTCATTGACTTAGGGAGATAGTTGAGGCAGAAACTTCCAGATCTGGGCTAAAATAGTGACGCATAGCCAGAAAACTTCTATGAGTTTGAAGTCTAAATGGAAATGAATCATGCTACCAAAAATAGATTAACCACATGAACCTAATTTGTTACTTTCACTGTGGTCTTCCCAGAACATGACATTCCAGTATTTATAGTCATTAAAATGCTATTATGTGTTTTTCCTGTCATCATATATTATGTGGCAGTTTGGGGTGCTTTTCCTTTGGAGAACGGCAAACTTGCAGAGGCTGGAGGCTATTCAGTTGAATTGCTTTAGGTAGTATGGCAGACCAGCAGAATTCTGTCAAACTGACAGTTTTTGAAACAACAAAAGAAATAAACTTTGTGACACATCGAGATCCAATAAGTAGAACTGAAGTTCCATTAAAATTTCATTAGTCTATTCAGCCATACTCTTCACACTCCATTCTTTCCCTTCATGGGCTATATCAGATGTTAAAGCACATATATTTTTGACAGACTTTGATAACTTTGCTGCTTTTTAGAGATTAGATCTGACACAGCAGCAGTCCCATTCTGTGCCTGGAAATATGGAATATTTTAGGCAGGGGAAGCTGCATTAATATTGAAGAGCAGTTGTCAAATAAAGCAGAAATTAGTGAAATGCATTAAGAAATTCTTTAAAGTCTCAGAGCTTTGCCACTTTTACATTTCAATAAAATCATAGTAAATTTCTATGAAGAGCTTAATGACAGAACCATTTGCTGTTGCAGTAGCTGTAAAAAAAATGACTTAATGAACATGAAGACATAACAAAAATCTGCAGCACTGCTGTTAATATAAAAGCTTGTTTTTCCCAGGCCAGGGAATGTAAGTTTTGTTTACTAACATTAGAATTTATAAACTCTTACACAACCTTATTACAAATAAATGATTACACTGAAGAACAATTCCATTAATTTCCTGAAATGTGGTTGCAAAGCTAAGAGCATGAAAGCTGTGGAATATTAGAATTAACATAATCTCAAGTTTTGTTGCTATATTTTCTTTGAGCTGTTTTCCACTAAGTAAACTGGAAATATAAAATACATGATGTTGAGGAACACTAATGCTCTCAGCAGTGTTCAGTAAGCCAGAAGTTTTATCTCTACTGTGTAGACCCATGTGCATAAGGCCATTATTAAGCCTAGAAGGAGCATTCTATAGAGCATGCTGTACCCTACCTCAGGGCTGAGCTTTCAGACTAGTCCCTGATATAGAGTTTCATCTTTCTCATGAACAACTGCTCATTTTAGGCTCACTGTTTACGCTGAATAAATCTTTGTTATTTCCTTGGCCACTCGCTAGTTGTTGAGCTCAAAAAGTCCAAGCTTCCCCTTTCCTTCAGATTCCCTATCTAAGGGCCCCAAACACTCTAAATATGTCATTTTCCTTTCTCCTTCACACATCCCATGGTCTAGTTTCCAGTCACTTTACTTAATTGGCTTCATTGTTTCTTCTGACTCTCGTTCTTACCTTGGTATTTAAGTGCTTATCCCTTATACAGCCTTAATTCATAATCAGCCTCTACCAGTTCTTTCTGTACATCAGCTCCTTGACTTATGTGAGCATTGCCCTTGCCCAGTCTCTTACTCTTTGCTCACCTGTATCTGTTTCCACTGCTAACTTCTAGAATCTTTCCTGAGGGAAAGAATATTTTCCTTTCCCACTCTCAAACCATTTAACTCACTGACTTCCCTCGTTCCCATTCCAAGAACAGGAATTTCCAGGACTTTTTCTCCTAATCAGATTTATTCTCCTATTTCCTCCAAGCCCTTTCTTCTGAAGCAGTCTTTCTGAGTCCTCCCCCAGTTCTCAGTGTAGGATTCATCTCAGCTAGCTGTAGCTATGTGAAAATTAAGAGTCTATTCTGAAGTGGCCTGTTGATCTCCATGCACTATAAGTTCCCAAAGAGTTACTTATCCTCCCCCTGATATCCTCATAATAAAATGTGCTTTAGTAGTGTTTCTCTGTCTTCCTTGAACTAAGAATCCATAAAAATTTAGACCAGATATTCAGCTTTCAAAAGGTTAATGGGGTAATGACATAATTTCTGAATGTTTCTGTACCCCAGTTATCTCTTATGATTCTCCTCTCAAAATTCTGCTTCCTAAGTAGGATTTAAAGGAAATCTCTAGCTGTGATTGAAAACTCCACAGGTATTATTCCTTTCTTAATAAAAGAAACATTATTATGTCTTTAGAAACACAGGACCATTTTGGTTGAAATCTTCCAAAATATTCTTAGCCCAAAGTGGACATTTAGCATGTAAAAATGTCAGTTTGCATGGTTTTTAGGTTTGCCAGCCAAAGTTCCATGTGGCCATTCATAGACAACCTTGCTAATACCAAGGTTATGATATTAGCAAACAGGTCAGATTGCAGAAGTTAGTAATGGACCTGAAGAAATTTTGTTGCCCTACCCAGTGCTCATCAGTCATTAAAATTATATCCTTTTATAACATTCATTTGTTAATGGTAAAAAGAAGAATTAATTGCTGGCTAAGAGCTCTGCTGCACTTTTTTTAAAAGGTCTAATTGAAAGCACATAAAATTCAACAGAAAAGCTTGAAATTACTTTGTTGCACATTTTTAGCAAAAGAAAGGGGGCACGTCCCTGTACAGCCTGGAGAGAACACTGAACTCTTTAGCATAGATTAGCAATTAGGGGAGAAATGACTTTGTATTTCTGGTAAAATAAATTCTCCTGACCAATCCCATTTAGTCACATACTATTTAACAAGCAAAGCTGGCTGTCTCCTCAAGGGTATCCATGACATGAGTTACAGTTTCCTAAAATCCCAGTTTTGAATCTGCACTAGAGAAGGATCTATACCCGTAGGTGTAGACCATTGCCTGAGAATGTTATTTTCCATTTCTCCCTCATTTCTCCTTGCCCTTAGCACACTGGTGTATGCCATATATTGTACATGCAAAAGTTTTTTCTCCCTGTCTATCTATGCATATTGTTTAAGGAAAGGGAGTAGTTCTTGAGGAGCAGATTCTATACTCCCATTAGTGTCAGCTTTCCTGTCATCACTCAGTTGAGGGAGGTGTATTTCTCAATTTTGCTTTTCACAGCTGGTTCATATTGCAGCCCAAATAAACTGATCCCCTACAAAGACAATATCTAGAGGTAGCAAAATTTCCTTCCAACTCTTGATCCCAAATGTTCAGCTTCCAGCTGCATACAGTTGCTGAATAGGTTCTGATTCATAAACAGGCAGCATTGACAGTAATCCCTCACAAAACCATTACTTCAAATTAGATATTTGCAGCACATAAATCCTATTCTCTAAGGAAAATACATTATGTTTTCCCTTTTATATACTCAGAAACAGTACATACAATACATAATATTCCCTCATAAAGAAATTTAATAAAACAAGAATATGTAGCCATAACCTGCTTCCATCAATGTGTGCAAATACATCTCCCTTGCACATCAGTGAGGATATGGACAGGTGGAATGAGTACTTGTAATAATGGCAAAAATTCCGCTGGCTTGTCCTCTTTCTGAATGGATGGATTTCATTTCTCCCTGCCCCCCATGTTTCATGTGGTCAGCATGGTCCCTCCAGGAAGTTTGCTGATTCTCAGTAAGAGTTTAACAATTTATTAAGCCACTTCTGGCTACTCAGTGGAAGCCCTAAGCCTTCTTGGTAAATCAAGACATTAAGCTTCTAAACCATTGATACTTCTCTGAAGTTTGGATTACACCTCTACAGAAAGAGAAATTGCACAGTGAGTGAAAGATTAGAATAGGAAGAAGAGGTATCACTGATCAAAATAGCTGTTCAAATTTAAACATAGGCAATGAACCAAAGACAAAATATGTCTTTTCTGTTTCACTGATATGTTAATTCCAGATGTTTATTATACATTTGAAATTAAAATGTAGGTTACTGAGATTATTAAAGGAGCAGTATGTCCACAGATGAGAAAACAAAATGTAAACCAGATGATAAATGCTTGCGTTAATGTAAATTCATAAAAGTACTTGACTTGAGATACTTTAAGTAATGATCTAAAAGAAAATACAGGTTTGCCAGTTGATAACCACAGGTGATGAGTGTGTGTTTAATCTGCGTAGAGAATGAACAAAGGCAGCAAGGAGCAATTAAATTGGAAATTTTCAGTAAAGAAAATATACTTTCTCACCAGTTACAAAATCAAGAGACTCATTCATTTTCATGGTCCAAAAAATTTTTACCCTCCCTTGTAAGATGGCATGGATTCATTCCTGTATAAAGATTGACCCTAAACCTATGTAGGACAAAAAAGGCTTTTATTGGCTTCAGCTAACTTTGAAAAAGATCCATAGACAAAATAATTCTGTACTTTTTATCATATATAGAGGAGAAAAAAACCTAAAATGCTTAGAATAAATGTACCTTTACCTTGATCTAGGACTTTACTAGTCGCTACTAATTTTGTAACAGAACCTCCTCATCAGTTTGAGCAGGAATGCATCTTCTAGCAACTCAGACCACAGCATCATAAAATGGCTAGATAGCACAGCACAGGGAATTGCAGACGGTCTCTATACAACAAGGAACAGCTTACTGAAATAAGTATGCGTGCCGCTAACAAGATAAGTTTCCTAACCAAGAAACTTTTTATGAACTTCCCTCTTTTTCATCACTTGAAGACTTCAAGAAAACTTATATGACAAACTACATATATATGAACCCACTTCCTACAATTCTTTCAGTTATTAAAAAAAATGAAAGAGAAATATGTTAGTTATGAGATTAAGCTAAATGGACTGTTATGCAGTATCCTTAGGGTTCACTAAGTGTCAGTCTAAAATTATACATTCTTGGAGTGGTTGCCTGGTAAAGTTTTCATTAATGATCAGAAGGTTTTATAAAACAGAAGCTCAGCAAGACATGTCTGAAAACATCACCTGTCTTAATTAAAGATACTGTGTTTCATAGTCAGGGCTCCAAATACAGCATAATTTCAACAGGCATTTTGAGAGTTCATGTGGTAAAGAAATTTGTGTTCACATTTTCTGTCACCTGAAACTTTTTGGATTATAACCAAACTATTTCCTGTTGGGTTTTTTTTTTATTTTTTTCTTTTCCTGTAATAAATATTTTGTCTTTCCTTTCCATACTTGTTTTCTGCTACTTGCTCATCCCAATTTACCCAGCCAGAAAAGAGGGATCTCATCTGCTCCTGACAGCGCTTACCCTGTGTTCAACTTTGCCAGTCCTCCTTCATATGTTTTATGCAGGATGTCTTCACCATTTGCAGTACCTTGTGCTTATCTTGTTCTTCGCTTGGTACCTCATAATTTGTGTGTCACCAATTTTTCCACCTTTAGTTATCATATTCCTCTGATGTTACAACAGTTACAAAAAAGATACGTTATTTTTGGTTACACTATTTTACAATGCACGTGTTTGGGTTCAGGGCAAACTAATATCTGTTGTATCCTGATTAGTGCATTTTGAATGTGTGTCACAGCCTTTGCTACACTAGTCAATCCTATTTACAATAAAACAATATACATCAGATAACATGGGAGATCTGAAGGAAAACCTCCTCAAGGAGGCCGCAGTCTGTAAATTCTTCCAGTTTGAATATTGGACATGTTCGTTTGTGTGTGAGTAATGAAGTTGATGCCAGATTCACTTAAAAATAGCTACTATAATTCCACATAACTCTGGGTTGTTATTTGTGGTATGTTTGCCTGCCTTCTCTTTAATGCCTGTCGCCACATTTGCTTACTCTCTTGAGAGTCTTTAGATTAACAAATCTTACACTTACGTCTGTATTGGCTCCTGAGGTCAGGCTGCAGAACAGCATCTCTGCGAAGGAGACATGAAATATCATAACCCAGTTGCTAGTCCATTAGAATAACAACCAGGAGACTTGGATTTTATGCCTGGCTCTGTCACTGACAGTTTGAATGACTTTGAGCAAATAATTCTGGTTTTTGCCCTTTCTGTTTTCTTATCTATATATAAAAAAAGAAAGAAGGAAAAAAAGAGACTGTTTTAGTAACATCCGTGAAATTGTTGCATTGAAAATAATGTGTGAAATCTAAATATGGACAATCATTCCGAGGTATATTTGAATTGATTGTGTTTCCTTTTTAACCAAGTAGGAAAAAAAGATCTGCAGAATGAAGCAGGGGAAGGATTAGGATACAGTATTGTAAGACAGTTTTATTGCCAGTGTTAGCTTTCCTGTTTTCCTATAGTTTGGAATAAAGGAGAATAAATTCTTCTGTGTCCTGTAATTTTTCACTTAAACCTGATTGCTAAATTATTCCACACTGGCTTGAAATTATGAACCAGAAGTATGCTTTAGTTGTCATTTAGCAAGGGTAAAATAAAAAAATAAGCATATAAATATATTTGATAGAAAAAATAAAAATAAAAAAGTTGTAAGTTATGTATTTATTTATTTATATTTATTTATTAAACAAGGAGTTTTCTTGACAAGAAATCCAAGGCCTATGTTATAATTTTACCTAATTGCATTTAGCTTTCTCTAGCTTCATATATGAAACCCTATATTTCAAATTTCAGTGTTTCTGGTAGGTTCAGGAATACGCAAGTAGAACTCTCTGGATGTTACCATGCAAAAGGTTAGACTAGATATTCTTATTGACATGATACAGTTGGTCTTTGAGTAATAACTATTTTTAGGTTATGAATTACAGGAATAGAGGTGTATTGCGAAGTCTGGAGTTATCCTGCCCCTCAGAATGACTTAAGGGTAGGGATTTCTCTATCTACTAAGCTTGAAAAATAAGGAGAGAAAAGAAACTCTTAAGAAATAGAGGAGGAAGTTTGGGGCTGGGAGCTAGAAGGAAGTACAAGTTGAGCAAAGCAGGCCTCTGAAACAGAGATCAGCAGTAATGAGAAGCAAAAAGACCAGGTAGATTCTACGTGATGGTAAGAGAACTGAATATGATCTTAGCACCTCTGTGAGCAAACCAGACTGATTTGTGTCTTATGCAGTCCTGATGCTGTGAGATCTTTTTGCACTCACAACATATTGGAATTAAAAACACAGCTCTGATGAATGTCCATATAGCAAAGAGACCTTCAGAAGAAAATAGGGATGTTTCCATAGATAAATGTTTTTTTATAGCATCTCTTAGCAGAGAGTGGAGACACTTCATGTTTAAGCTATAAATAGCAAAGATTTGAAGTAGTCACAAAATAGAAGTAAAAGTGGAAGAGCAGCAAACTGGAGAGCTAAATAACCAGGACCATACATTAAGGAATTAAGAAAAGATATGTTGAGTGGCACGGTTGAATTGCCTGTAAAAGTTTTGCAATGGTTCTCATTAGAGCCACATGACACAGTGGTGATTTAAAAATGCACCAAATAATGGAGCTTACATTCTCTGTTCCTCTCTTGGGATCTCCATGGTGAGGGTTATGACAGTGTGAGGCACAGACTTTTCTTGCGATTCCATGTTAACTTTTAAGTTTGATATGTGTCCCATTCTAGCCCTTACTCTCTCTACTATGCTTTGAAAAGGACAAATATTTTGTACTATCTAGATTGACTAACTGTATAGTAGTTTGTTATATTTAGATCACAAATAACATTGCTTAGGATTCACAGAATTCCACTGAGTGGATTAGTTTGTCAACAAAAGCAGACTTCTCAGGTAGGTATTGTAAATACCAGATCTTGCTGCATGTGAAAAGCAGTCACAACAATTTGAGTTTCTACATTGGCTTGCTAAATGATCTTCCACAGATCTGCCACTGTGTTCCAATCAGCCATATAACAAGACTGTTCTGTGCTTTAGTTTTACTGTTGTCTTATACATACAGAAATACTGTTCATTTTGACAATATGGAATGAATTTCTTGTATTGTTATCAGCTTTTCTGAAAACGTGTCAGTCTTGGCGCTTAAGAAATAAATAAATTGGTCTCTCTTTAGCTCCAGAGCCTTCACAGAAAAATAGGTATTCTCATTACATAAAAATGATCAAAATTCAATCTACATCTCGCCTATGAAAACCTCATGTTACAGCAGATGAGAGCTTCAGAAAAAGCCAGACTAATCATTTTCAAAATAAATCAGTATTCTGAAAGTATTGTTTACTTTTTCTTGTTGCTGGTTTATTTCTTGGATTATATTGTGGTCAATTCCTAGTCAGTCTTCAGTGGAGTTACATTCATATTTCAGCTGAAGATATGCTTCCTTCTTCCTCAAAGCCATTCAAGGATCCATATTTCTTACCTCATATAAGCATGAGGTGGACTTCCATTGCTGATCAGTTTAATCTTGTCTTTCAGTTGTGCTTCTCCACTATGAGAGGTCATAATCAGAAGAATACCTTCATAAAGATGGTTTTCTAAGGGTAAAGCAATAATAAAACTCTCACCTTGTGCTGGGGAGACTTTATTTTTATTAATTCAATTAAAAGTAGAGGACTATATCCAATGTGCAGCTGCAAGATACTGGTGCCCATCTACAAACACTGTCAATGGTGACAGAAATAAGGTGAGACAGCTCCCTGGGAGGCTAGTGAATTGGACAGTATTGAAGGGGAGTGAATGCCTGCAATAAGGAGCTCGAGGTCCAACCTGTCTCCCTGCCTGTGTATTCTCAGAGATTTCACATCAGATTTCTAGATGACTAAATTAACCTAGGCAAGATACTGTGGAGTTGCATGCAGTGGTGTTCCTATGGCTTTAATAGAACTTGACACATGCAGTGACTTTTGGATGCAATCAGACAGCTCATAGGGAAAAGAAACTTAATCATTGTTAGCGCAAAATAGTCTCCTCCTCAATAAATCACAATAAGGTTCTATGGCAAAAAAATAAAAAGGTTCTGTGGTAGAAAAATAACAAAGTTCTACACTTTTTTCTAGGAAGCTGTTGCAGATGGGCAGGAAGTCTCACATTCAGTGAGGAAGCTGAAATGAGATTGGTTTCTGTGTAATGTTTAAAAGCAGTGCCCTTGACAATTTTCATCTGGGATTTGGCTCATGCAAAACAGCCCAGAAGTTGTTTCATATTATCTAAAGTGGATTTGTGAACTATATCTAACCTTTTCCCACCTCAGTATGAAAGGACTAATCTGACCTATAGACCAACCCTCAGCATGAAATGTCACAGAATATATACAGTTGCTGAGCACTTCATGATTCATTTGTATGTTTGTCTACTTACTTCTGCCCTTTGTTCTCAATCTCTCCCATCAGATCACAATTTCTTTGGTGACTTGCTTCATAAACAGCTTAAAAACATCCTCAGAACAATGTCATGCACTTAATGAACACTTAATATTTTTGTCATTTAAAAATTTATTGCACTCCTGAAGTAATCCAGTACAAGAAACTGCTGTTCAGAAGATGACAAGAAAACTCATATTCCTCTATGAGGATCATAAAACATGGAGAGAGTACCTTCTCTGTTTCCTTTGATTTTGTGGTGCCTGCAGCCTTTGGATGTTATCAAACAGAAGAGCAAAACACACAGATGGCAGAAGTGTCCCAGTTTCTCAAATGTGTGTTCCACCCATTCTATTTTGATGTACGTAATTCCCGTATAGCGGAAATTTGACAGAGTGCATCTAAACATGCATGGCCAGCCTTAACAAAACCATGCACTCAAGTCCACAGCAGAGGATGTTCATCCCCATGATTAATAAATGTAGTGACCATCTGGAAAGTTCATTATACAATCTGCATTTTCAGTGTTGGAAAATCTCAAACTCTCTGATCCATATTTGTTATCTCAGATAAGCATGAGATTCATTGCTAATCAATTTGACCATTCAGTTGTGTTTCTTCACTATGAGAGGTCATAAGAACACCTTCTGAGGCAGAACAAGATTCTGAAAGAAAGCATCGCTCATAACCTGCTTTTTTAAAGAAAAAAGCATTAATTTTTCCAGTCCATGTAATTTGAAGGGAAAAGAAGAAGAGCCATGCAAACTGTGTGCTCCAGTCTACAGATTACTTGAAAGAATAGTCCTGTGAAATGTGGCTGTCATTTTCCACAGTCTTTGAACCTTGTAATCAAGGAATGACTTAATTATATAAGCTTAAGCTCAGGTTTCCCACAGCAGAGCTCTATTTTTAGATAGATTTAAGATATCTTTGAGTTGACACCATAGAATTGGTATACACTTCTTCAGACATTCTTCATTCCTAATACCAGTGTTGGAGAAAAGATTTTAATTTTTAATTTCTAAGTCAAACATACAATAATAATAGAACAGTTAAGGTTGGAAGGACCTTAAGATCATCTAGTTCCAACCCCCCTGACATGGGCAGGGACACCTTCCAATAAACAATGCACCTAATGCTGTGTCAAGCCTGGCCTTGAACACCGCCAGTGATGGATCATTCACAACTTCCCTGGGCAACCCATTCCAGTGCCTCACCACCCTTACTGTAAAGAACTTCCCCCTCATGTCCAATCTAAACTTCCCCTGTTTCAGTTTGAACCCTTTACCCCTTGTCCTATCA
>JAOEHX010031861.1:0-16908 GCA_025448015.1 Bolborhynchus lineola
TTTATGTGGGATCTTTATCAGAAGTTGCATCTGATTAGCAATTGTTTAATGTGAATTTCAGATTAGGTCTTTTCGTCTTTGCCTTTGCTCTCTTGACTCACTGTGGTAGAAATTTACTACAATGATAAAATGCTATAGTTTTAGTCTTCCCAGTAAGAAGCAAGTGATCAAACTGCTACCAAGCAGCATTTTAGTCAATTGAATAAGTCTCCTAGATTTTGCAAAAGAATGTATTGAGCATACGGGAAGGGTTCTCAAAGTCATTTAATAGCAAACTGCTTGCAGAGCTGTTCATTATTGTTTAAAGGAATCACTGCTGAAGTGTAGTGGTCATATGCTTTGTATTTCATAAAGGCTTTTGAAAAAATCCTCAATCCAAAAGTGAGCCTGACACTGTTCGGAAAAGATTTGCGAAGTATGGTACGATAAACCATAGCTCAGAGTTTCAGTAACTTCAGTGGAATCCTCCTATCATTCATTACTAACATAAAAGCGATTGAGTCTTAAACTTAATCCTAATGAAAAAGTAGTTCATTAGCAATGGCACTATATATCTGCTTCACAAGTGAAGAACCGGTCATGGCTGAGAAAAGTAGGGCTTGTTTTTTCTGGTAAGTTCTTGCAAATCCAGTAAGTTTTGTCTATTTAGTGAATACATTTTAAAATATTACATTATTTATAATGATTTAATTATTTCTCATTAAGTGATAGCTTTGGTGATTCTTCAGCCTTTTGGGAGGCTAGAATCTGTCTAATGGTGAGTTTACTCTGCTGAGTGCCAAAGAACCAGAAAAATAGAAAGCTTGCGTTGCACTGAGAGTGTGGAAGACCAAATAGGATAAATACTTTAGCTTTCTATCATTTCTATAGTGTGTCTAAAAAGAAAGCATGTAGCAGTGGGTAGTAAGTCTTCTAAACTTCAGCAGATATAGGATCTGTAATGGTTGCTTTTGTGCATATTCTGTTCTCCATTGAAGTTAGCTGACAAGCAATTGGACATGAATAAAGTAAGATGAAGTTACACATTTTATTTATAATAAAAGGATGTGTCTCTGACATGAAAATAAATAAAAACATGAAATAGAAAGTATTTACACATGAGGAAATTTTCCAGGGGTATAATAGCAAGAACATATACTTTAGGCATTCTGGAGAATAATTACATACTTTTATAGGCTGTAAGACTTAGATGATGTGGCTCTTCTGCTTATTAACTTTTTTATAACATACCTGTGGCATGTATATTGTATAATTACAGCATCTCAACATTCTATGAGAACTCACTTGATTTAATATTTCTATAGAATTTACAATTGAAGCATAATACTCAGAAAATACAGTCTAACCAACTAGAAAAATGTGTAAACAAATGAGGTGGAGTTCATAAAACAATATTTACACTCACAAATTGGTTCTAGTTATTTCAGTTAAGAAAAAGTGACTGGACAAGGAGATCTTCATAAAGATTATTTTAATGAGAAATGTTTACACTGTTAAAAAAATAAACGCTGCTGTTAAATAAAAAATTGCCAATGATGAAAAATCATAAAGACAGTAAATTTGCTGTTTTAACTTGGGATGAGATTAGAAGGAAAAAATTATGAATAAAATCAGTTGAATCAGGTATTGTGACCTCAGTCCTTTACTGCCTGCCAATACTACATGCAGAAAGAGTGATGACTTAAAATGTATGGCTTATTTTCTTTGTACTTGAGATATTGAGACAAGGTGTTGCTGTTGCATGTGCAGAGTAATGTCTACGTGATTGATCACTTGTCTCATTTATGTATGTCTTCAACAATGGTTGAAGCAGAGATTTCTGTCACTGTTAAACACTGCAGAGATGTTGCTGCAGTTGTCATTTTCCTTACACAGGCAGTTGCAGGGTTATTTTGAGGGGGTGGTGTTAATTTTTTTCCTCTTTTTACAAAGAATAATTTGTCTCTATACTGGGAAGAAACATAGTTTCAGTTCATGTTACAGCCATATTCATGTAACTTCTAAGAACTTCAAGATTCTTACTGAAATCTTATGTCAAATTATACTCCAAAACAAGAAGCTGAAAAAAATATGAAACAAAGACAGACTTCTGTGAAAAGCAGAGATACAATTCCACTGAAGAGAATGTAAGCATTCAGATATATGTAAACCATTTTGAATCATTTTCATATTACTAAAGGATCTATTAATCTAAATGATTCACACAGGGAGCTTTTAAAACCAGTGGTAATCTAAATGTTAATAGAGGCAATATGTTTATTTTTTGTGCAGTTAGTGTCAACACAGTATCTTAGAGGACGTAGCTAATATTAGTGAACCAGCAGAGATATTTACTGCATATTTACTTCAGCCGGTGCTAGCTCTTGACTTAATCATTAATGCAAAGATTTTAGGTTCTCATCTCATTTATGTTTCTCCACTAGAAGATCTTGTGATCTCATTAAAAAATAGCAACCTTGCCAAGAAGACCTATTTTCCGTAAAGTCATGCTTCCTGGAATTAATTGTGCTTTTATTCTGCACCTTTTAAGAACATTCTGATTTTGTTTTTTCCAGAAATACTACATCATTTTGCCTGTAATTAGTGTCAGAGTAGCATAAGTTATAAGAATGGGCTCTATGCCTCTATTTGGTTTAATAATTAGTATCATGATTCTGCAGAATTTCTGAAAGATTTAAAAAATTGTATTAAGTATTTTTAAAGATCCAAATTATTTGTTCCAGAGGCAATTTGTTATGGCCATGGAAGAACACTATGTAGTTATATTCATTTAATAAAATGTAATACGTGCTAGTTAGCATATTTATTATATAGAATAGATTTTTTTTTTTTTATCACAATGTGGTTTCATTTTCTATTTCTGTAACAGAATTTTCCTTTTTCTGTGAGTTTTCTTGAAAGATGTCAGTACTTTTTTTTAAGTGATGAATGTAAACCAGTTTGGTGTTGCTGTCACGGGAAAGTCAGACCCTCATAGCAGGTATGAGTTATTTTATACTTTGTGTGGAATTAAATTTTGTCCAAATTTAGGTATCAGTGATTTGGAGGTCCATATCTGGGCTACATGTACAGACTTCATTTAAAGTCACTGGAGAGAAAGAGGTGCTTGCATAGCAACATGTTTTGCCATATCCTTTAGGAAGAGATGAACTGTGCTTTAAAATGCCGAGTTCTGCATATGGATTCTAAAGGTATAGACTATGAATAGTTCAGTAGAGATATTTGCATGAGGACAGATGAATCTTAAATCTCTTTCATTTTCCATGTGTCTGGAAAAGGTTCATTTTGGACTTATAGAGTCATCACAACTTTTCAATGATCAAATAAGTTAACCTACTTAAGAAGGGAGTGAGGTGTCTCTTTCCCGTTATTTACTATATAAAATGAATGTGTATGGCTTATTTAGATTAAAAAACTTCAATAAACAACTATACTAAATTAGGTGAGATAGAAACTATGCAGCTGATTTCCATCCAAGATGGACATGGTTTGTGGATTTTTTGCTTAGGACAGACCTAATTCAAATGCTAAGAATGAAGGTGCTTCCTTGCAAATGTAAAATCCAGCTGTGTTCAACTAAAATTAGTCTACTGGTAAAATGTAGCGCACCACACTAAGCATCAAGATCCAGAGGCATCAGAATGAGGAGAAATAAGTCGACAGCACTCTGGAAATTGTTGCCATAGCTCGTATTGTGGAGCTGCAGGGCTATCACTCTCCTTGCTGATACTTAAGCTAGGAAACTGCTATTTCCTGTAATCAAATACTTTTTCTTACACTCTCCTTACTTGAAAATACTCAAAGGTAAAAGGAAAAATTTGGAAGAAATCATCGGAGGAAAGAAGCTGGCAGAACATCATTACAAATAAGTAGTAACAAGTAACTTTGATCTGCTGTGGTTGAAAGACAGTTACATGGTTGCCACGGAGATGAGGACATAAGAGTTTCCCTTATCCAGTGTATACGGAGATACTCAGATGCAGCAGACATAGGAGAGTCAGCAGATACTGCATAGGATTCGGTAGCAAACATAGAGACAGTGCCATTTTAGAGGGCTCCATAGTACTCTTTCTGACTACTCTTTCTGAAGCTGTGGCTTCAGAAATGGTCTTGCAGGCGCTGTGTCATACCTGCAAGTTTCTTACTCCTAAACCAGCTTCTGTTATCACTCAGTGCTTTAGGGAACTGGACATGTCTTCTTGGGACATTTTATTTGAGATCCATTATTTGTTCCTCAGGACAGAATTGACTGAATAAAATAAAGCCACAGGCTGGCATGTTAATACATTGCTTGCCAAATTTCATTTGCAGTTGGTGTGATACTGCCTGTTGTATCATTTTTTCCAGCCACAGTAAGCAAAACTACTTAAGTCATGGACTTCTATTAAGGATCTTATTAATATATTTTATAGATTGCTTATAGATAGTGAATTAAAAGTGTCCATTAATTATACTACTTTGCAAGATGATATTGACAAAATTTACAATAAAAATTGTTGTTACTATTTCTCACTGTCTGTGATAGGTTCATTTGATAGGTCATTCTGCAGCCTATCTCTCTGTAAGGTGGCTTTGCAAACCCACATTTTATTGACAAAATTATTCTTTCTGGCAGGATGTTAGTTTGTTTGGTACCATGGACAGAAGTTTCTTTGCCAATCAAAGCTTTCATGCAGGAAAATGTCAGTGAACATAACAGCTCACTTTCCAATCTGGAAGTCTTCAAATAGTTAAGCAGGATCTGGATTGGATGCTGTCACTGATGTCAAAGTTCTGAAAATACTTTTGAAACAGGCCAGGCTCATCATTAACTACTGATAGACTTCTTCCTGTGTGCTATGTACCCCTTTAATTTGAAGAATGAATTGCTTCATTTGTTAGGGGATTTAAGTGTCTGTCCTGGAGGTATAATGGTCACTATAGCTTGCTGAAATGAAACACTTTTCATTAAACTACTCAGTATCTTCTCTGTTAAAAACATTTTAAGTATTCTCTATTCAACATATATAGTGTCGATCCTGAACTCTGCTGTGATCCGTGGAAAGATTCTGTGTTACAGTGAGAAGAGGAAAAAGATGAACAGCACATTGACAGTATGTAATAGCCATGAAACTTAACTGAGTGTTTAAATGATATTCAGCTCACTGTATTTCTTTAACCAGACTTGAGATATGTTTGCTACAGTGGCAGTTTGGAATGTCTAGGTTTTTTAAAAAATTAAGCGTACACTAGCAAGTACTCATTTTTGCATCTTACATTTAGCTTTACCTACTTGGTAATATAATACCTGAGGTAGAAGCCCAGATAGAATTTAGATTGATGGGAAACAGATTTTTCTCAGGACATTTTAATTTTTAATTAGCCCACAAATGATCTTCTGAGTCATCCTTATTAATAAATCTACCAGAAACATAAAAAATGGAAATTTTCAACATGCAAACAAAACAAACAAAAAAATTAGGAGCAGGTAATTTCAGGAGAGAAATTTGCAAATTCCTTGATTTTATTACCACTTCAAAAGTATTCTACCTGACGCCAGTGATGTTTTATCTTTTCTAATGGCATTGAAGTTGCTTTAAGCATTCTTTAAATCTGTATACCTATCAGATTGCACCTTTGACTGAATTTATGATACAAAGTCTCATGAGGTTCATAGCTTTTCATATTTCTTTTAATATTCCTTGTATAATTTCACAGTTTTCTTACCTGGCAGCAGCCAAAGATTATAGGCTTATATGCCTGTATATTAAGGCTAATACACCCTTTGATATACCCTGATATACAATAGCTCACGTAGGTGAGAAAATGCTAACAAATAACCTAACTGTAAAATGGTTCCTGAATTTAAAGTCGTAAAATCATTTAGATTGGAAAAGACCTTTAATATCATTGAGTCCAACCATAAACCTAGCACTGCCAGGTCCGCCACTAAACCATGTCAGTAAGTGCCATATCTGCACTTATTTTAAACACTTCCAAGGATGGTGACTGAGTCACTTCCCTAGGCAGCCTGTTCCAATGCTTGACAACCCTTTCAGGGAAGAAATTTTTCCTAATATCCAATCTAAACCTCCCTTGCCACAGCTTGAGGCCATTGCCTCTTGTCCTATCACTTGTTACTTGGGAGAAGTGACCAACACCCACCTTGCTTTATCCTCTTTTCAAGTAGTTGTAGAGACTGATAAGATCCCACCTGAGCCTCCTTTTCTTCAGACTGAACAACCCCAGTTCTCTCAGCCACTCCTCATAAGACTTGTTCTCTGGACCCTTCACCAGCTTTGCTGATCTTTTTTGGACACATTCCAGCACCTCAGTGTCTTCCTTGTAGTAAAGGGCCCAAAACTAGACACTGTATTCAAGGTGCAGACTCAAATCTGAAATGTTTCATTGTGTATTTCTGAAGGTACACCTTGATGCTGGCAAAAGTTGTTAATCATGGTAATTTCTAGATTTTTATGATACAAGATCAAAGGATCCACATTATTCAACAAGGTTGACATTTTGAAGGTGGGGTAATTTTACTGCAGATTGTCAAAGCACCAATTACAGTTTAACTTGCTTTTGAGCATCTTCCCTCAAGCAGATTTGCTTCCCCAAATTCAAGCTTTACACTCTGGACTCAACTGAGATTTGATCTGAAAGTGCAAGAAATCATTAAAGCAATCTAAAACTCACAGTTGAGGCAGGTGCAGCCTCATTTTATCGTCTTAATGGACAACTGTGCAGCAATTGCCTCAAATTAACTTGCCTTTTCTGAATATATCTTGAAGAAAGAAAAATTATCACCTCTTACATCCCCGTGTGGCTCCTCTGTTCATGTTTTTCAAAGTCTGTCACTACCATGGCTTTGAATAATTAAATAAATTAGGGACGCTCAGAAGTGCTCTGTTCTTTATACTTTCACATAAGCATGTGAGGTTGTTACGAAGAGTCAGTGCTATTCAGAAAACTCTGCTCATGTTATTTAGAATCCACATGAGAAGGTAAATAGTTATTTGTCAGAACAGTGACTCCCTATAGGCACAATTACTGTTGAGATCACAGTAAATCAGTTGCTGTCAGTTACTGACAAAGATAATTGCTCTCAACTGGAAGCTCGGGGAAAAGGTTTACTGTATTTACATGTTCTTATATTTCTTGGTGTTAAAGAGACCTCTGTTGCATGCTCATTAACTTAAGAAACATTAAGGACTCTGTCTTCACCTGATAGCTATTTAAAGAGAAATAATGTCAGTAAAGCTTTGGCTTAGAACCTGGTTTATTCAGTTCATTAGAAAAATTACTTTCATTAGGAAGCTTATCTATAAGGAAGATAACTAAGGTTGTTCTTCACTTGGCAAGTATTATTCAACAGTAACTTTTCAATTCATGTTGGTGGTCTTGTTCTCTCATGTGATAAATTGAGGTTTTTAACTTCTGTATGAATGAAAACATATACAAGGATTTGTAGGAGATAAACGTTTCTAAATGAATTAAAAATCAAGTAATTACAGGAATATATGCTGTTTAATGTCACTGTTACCTGGGTGACATTCTCGAGTAGCAAAAGCAAACTTTGAAAGCAGTGAGATTTTTCAGTGGTGATTGTAGGAAAATAGCGACATTTTACAGGACTTTGATGTTAGATGAACTTGCATAAAATATCTGGGAAGTTGTTTGATGCACTTAGAAAAAATTCAAAGAGAGTTAGGAACACTGGTTGTCGCATAAATATTAGTGCTCTCATTTCCTTCCCTTGTGCTTTTTCTTCTTTGTTCCACATGGTTTCTGTATTTTGTGAGGTGGAAGTTTTAGGAAAGTCAAATAAAACAAAAGCTCTGCATACAACAAATGACTAAAGTGAGGAAAAAAAACCAACCTAGGAATCTCATTTTGTTTCACTCCTCTTTCCTATATTGGTTGCGATTGAGAAAAAAACCCTAACCAACCAGCCACAAAACAAAACAAAACAAAAAAATCAAAAGAAGAAACAAGAAAGATTTCAACCCAAAGATGCAATATATTACAAATTTGAGAGATGGAGACACGGTTCTTTTTTGGTGGAAACAGAGTTAAAATTACTTTAAAACTGCTTCATTTTTTGTGATACCCGAAATTTTTGTTGGCTGCACCAATACTTTATCTTCAGCTGTGTTGCAGGGCTGCTGTACATCTGTGATTTTAAATTTGGCTGTATCTTCAGAATTGTCTTGATGTTAGAAGCAGCACATGTATTGGGCTAGATTTTGCTTTCTTATCTGGCTTTGGTGAAATGATTTATGAAGGCTTCCACCACACCAAGCATTAGCAAGAGAGTCTAAAATAAATTTAAAAAAAATAATCATAGAGCATGCTGTGCACAAAATAAAAATGTGCGAAGAGAAATTTTCTATCTGTCATGTCTGAGTGAAGTCAAACAGTTCTTTGTGTTGAATACAATGTATTTTTCAGGTACAGAAGGTCAATATTGAAAGCCAAACCTTGGCTGTTTTATATTCAAGGACAATCTCTTAACCAAGAAAATCTTTGTTTTGTATTTAAAATCTTTGGAACAGAGTATCTAGACATACATATGGTATGTTTGGGTTTTAAAGGACTACATTTTTAGCAGTACATTTTTAGTATCCTACTTTGCTGTTCAAAGGGATAACCAATGAATTTCTCCTCCACAGAAATAACAATCCTATGGAGTATCCTACAAAGTATTACCAGTTCGCTTTACATACAAATGATTTTTTTTTTAAATCTTGCCCAATCTTTTGCATTAAAAAAAAAAAATAAAGGAAAAAAAAATAATACACTGATCTTTTCAACAGTAGTGGTCCAGCCATGACTTCATGACTTTTTAGCAAGGACAGGAACTGGAACAGTGTCTCATAGAAAGTAAAGTTGATATCTGCTCAGTCATGTGCACCAAATGGCTGCCCACATGAAAAGATGGAGCTGAGAAAATAAACTTCAGAAATCTACAGCTTGCTTATAGCACTTGAAAAATCTTGGTAATCGAGGGTAGAGACTAGATGCTGGTGCTAATACAGAAGATCAGAAAAAACGCCTTGATAATTGTGGTTACAGAGACAAAAATGTAGGGATGCTGGGGAGGGTGTCTTCATTAGGGACTGCAGTGAGAGGACAAGGGGTAGTGGGTTCAAGCTTCAACAGGGGAAGTTTAGTTTGGATATAAGGAAGAAATTCTTTACTGTAAGGGTGGTGAGGCACTGGAATGGGTTGCCCAGGGAAGTTGTGAATGCTCCATCCCTGGAGGTGTTCAAGGCCAGGTTGGACAGGGCCTTGGGGGGCATGGTTTAGTGTGAAGTGTCCCTGCCCATGGCAGGGGAGTTGGAACTAGACGATCTTAAGGTCCTTTCCAACCCTAACTATTATATGATTCTATGAATATGACCATCTCACGCATGAACTAAAATCTTGTTTAAATAAAAACAATAATTTTTAATATGTGGTGTTATTTTCTATTAGTTTAAGTGATTATCTTGGGATAGTATTAGTTTGTTATGGACTTCCTTCATTATAAACATGTTGTTTTGCAAAACTTTGTGAAAAATCAAATTTTCTAAGGTCTTTCCCTAATTTTTTTGAGATCATATAAGCCCAGGTTTGTTAGGCTTGTTTACACATCTTCTGAAGTTATATTCCAAAATAAATAATAATAGTAAAAAACCTGATTGGTTTGTATCAGGTAAGTGTGAACCACCTGGAACATGACTGCAAATTGCTTTTGTCCTTGAGAGCAGGTGAACATACCAGCTTGGGAAGTCTTCCAGAATGTAGGGAAGACCAAACTGAGAAGGGGATCTTTAGGAAGCAATGAGAACACAGAGAGGGTGGGAAGCAAGAAGCAGGTATTCATCCAGGGTTAAAAAAAAAAGGACAAAAGGGCAGACCTGAAGAACTGTTGTGGCAGCAACAGTTTGTTGCAAATTACTTCGTGCTGTTCGGTCTCACTGAAGAGTTAGCCTGTTTTAAAAAGTACACTGTTGTAGTAAAACAGGAAGTGGTATTTAAAGCTTTTTGGTGCCTTTGGGGTATTTGGTTTATGGAAAAAGTACTGGCAAACTAGTCTCAAAATGCTTTCTGCCTATGAGTCATCTGACTTCTCTAGAAGTCAGGTATGATCGGTCTGCTTGCATACTGGGCTTTATTTTATCCCACATAAGATCACCTGTTGCCCTATAAAAATAAAATTACTCATCACGTAAAGAGGTTTACAGCATGTTGTTGCAAAATTGGCTGCAAGCTTGGGTTGTCCAAAATAAATTTTCATAATTTTCTTGTCAGTTATTCACAAAATGATACATTCAGTACTAAAATTGGCAGTGCAATAATGCCAGTATCTTATTTTGTCCACATTTGTAGTCTCTATATTTTTATGTTTCCTGACTTCCTTATTTTCAAATCAGTTCTTGCTGTTTGCCTTCTGATACTTTCTGTGTCACTCTCAGGGAAGCTAAGAGTTAGAATCTGTTACACATATGTATGGCTTTGAGAAACTATTGTATGCAGTCTGACTTACATAGTAAGGACTTTTACAGGTATTACGTATTTTTATAAAAATGAAATAAATCCAATGTTCAAATTTTTATCTGCTCTTCTTTATACAGTTTGTATACATATATTTAAATGTTCTAGAACAGGACCTGGTATTTGCCTACTGTTCTTTTTCTGTTAATGCTTAATTATTGTGCTGCTGATTTTCATTCCTTGGGTAATAAAATAAACCTGAACCTCTTTAACTCCTATAAGGCCACACAGCACACAACTTGAATTTTTAATTAATAAAGTAACTTTGTGGAAGTGTAGAAAAAGGTTACAAAAAATCCCCAAACAAACCCCAGTTTAGAATACAGTTTATCTAATATAAGGTGCTAAGCTGGGCATTGTGTCATTTCAAATTTAGGTTTTTCAGCCCTGGGGGTAGGGCTAATCCAAGTCTGCTGTGCAAAACTATATATATTCTTTATATAATATAATGTTATGCTATGGAGTTAATGGGGTGAATGGAGTTAATGAAGACTGTGGCCTCCGGCACACAGTCCAATCTGCCTAAAATCTGTATGATTGTTCAGGGTCCAGAAAGATTCTTTCTCTTTGCATAGGAGTTGAAACCCGTTTGTGATATCAAAAGTATTACAGAAAATTTAGGTTATAGCTGTTACCCATCCTGCTGCAAATTACACAAGGTTTTGGGGGTTATCTTAGGTATCTTATGTAGAGTTTGCTTAGCTTGTCTACCTAAACATGTATTGAAATCAATTCTAGGCAGTAGAAAAGCGCAGAACTGTCAGAAATAAGCAAATGCAGCAGATTGTAGTTACACTGCAACAGTTTCCAGAGCAAAGAGGCTACTGCTGGAATAGGCACTCACAATATTATGCAGACCAAGAAAGCAGGGGGATGTATCATGTCCTGAAATACATTTGGTAACTCTCTAGAAACATACAGAAGATCTATATAAAGTAGTTCCCATATCCATTTTCTATCATTAAGTGAGAGAAATATTTTTATTTTAAAAGTGGATGAATCCCTACATGGTAGGCTTTTTGCTTTCATTTCAAGACTGGTCACTTGGCTAATGTGAACAGTAGTTAGTATTCATGGCCATTCTTTTAGCAAGTGGCAATTTTTTCATTTCTCAAGACGAGCACAATGGAAAGCAGTGTTCCTTATATCCCTTCTTGCTTTCCTCTCCCCTTCCCAACTTTCCAAATATTGAAAGTGCATCTAGAAGCAAACAGTAAATTTTTTTACCAAGAGAACTGATGAAAAATGTCTTATTATGAGAAGAGGCTATAATTTTGGTTTTTGTTACTCAGACTGGTATACAGTTATCTGTGGCAGCTATCACTGTACATAGTCAGTTGGCTCTCAAAGCTTTAACAATGACATGTTTAGAGTGCCAGTACTTAATTTCTTGTACCTTGCCTAAAGCCAAATGTAGGAGAGAAAAGCCATGCTTGTATTATGAAGATATATGTAAATAATTTTGCTTCCTTGCAGACTTCCAGATGAATAGTTTTGAAAGATTTTGATGATTTAATTCTTGCTATGTTTAGTAATACTGAATTTTTATTTTTATTTTTCAGTATGCAGCATGTGATTGCAAAGTTCATATTTTTTTAAGTTACAAAAAGTACACTTCAAAAGTCCGTGATGACAAAAGGCTTTCAATTTGCTGCACTCTAAAAAAAACGTATGGGTTAGGCAGCCATACGTATTTGGTTCTCTGAGTTTGGTGTAAGTTCATAGGTTTACTTGTCAGTGATTAATATTATTTTTATATCACTTTCTTGCTGACCTCAGGCCCCAGTGAGGCTGAAGGGCATCAGGTTTTGTGAATAATGCCACTGGAAGACGTTAATACAATGCTCCCTTAATTCTAGGAACTGAAAACATCTGCTTGAATTCTGGAGCGTGTTGGGTATGTGTTCAACATCAAAGCAGCTTTCAAAGAATCATCTGATTTTGCTCCTAGCACTGCATTGTGCTTCAGTCATTGTGAATTTCTTTCAGAAGGATTTAGATGGTGCAGGAGTAATTGGCACAGTCCCACCAACCCCCTCTGAAATGCAGGACCCCCGATTTTGCATCCTCATCTGTTTCAAAGCGCCATTTGCCTGCTGTTTATGGATAGCCCATCAATTAGTGTGACTGACCAAGTTTGCTTCTGGTTATTGTTCGTAAATGTTAATTGACGGGGTTTTATGTCTCTGTATGTTTTGTCTCCTTCCCTTTCCTTATACTCCCAACTAAATAAATAAACATTTTCACAGTCCACATATCTTTATTAGTGCATGCCACTGACCAGGTTTGTTCTTACCATGGTCTTCCTTATCATGTGTTTGCCAGGTCTTTGTGGCTTCTTTGACCAGATAGTCTCAAAGGAGCAGATGCCCTCCTTCCATGTACAATGAAAAGGGCATCTGTGATGGAGAATTTGGGTTCAGGCTTTTCCAAGCTAAAGTTCTAGGTTACAGTTCTCTTACTTTCTAGGAAAATGGTGTAAAATCTTGGCAGTTAGGTCTAACTCACATCATTTTGCAGGACATGTAATAGTTGTAGTGAAGACTGAATAACAGATGTTCTTTCAGGCATTTAAGCAGGAGGAGGATGTCATTTGATTTGACATCAGGTTACTTTGGAGTGGAAGAGGGAAACAGGCAACTGTGTTCTTGATTCAGGACACTTCTGACCTTGGATATGCAAGAATCAAATGATAGGTACCCAGAAAACTGTCAGGATGACTGAGGAAGCAAGCAAAGGAATGTCGGAACCTGTAATATTAGGCAGTGCTGTAAAATAAATAGAAGGGCTCTTTATGCTAAAATAGCTATTGAATCATATCAAAGTACCTTTTTCTCTGAGAACTGTGCTTTTGGTGCTGTGCAGACATGTGATAAGAAAAGTCTCAGTCATAAGAAGTTCACAGTGTAAGTAAATCAGAGAGAGAAACAAAGTAAATCCTTTATGTCCTACAGGTCATCAGTGGCAGATTAAACAAAGCCAGTCTTTTTCTGAATTTCAATCTAGTGTCCATTACTTATATTTCATTAAATATACAGTATTGTTGTTATTCCATTATACACCTAATATTCTTAATGAATGATGCAATACAGTGTGAAATGCTTTAGAGGTTTTTAGTAGAGGTTTCCCCTTAGAAATATTGAGTTATTTACTTCTTTTGAAATATTGCATGCATACTAAAAAGTGATGTTTTACTGGCAGCATAGTTTGGTGTTTTGCACGTCTTTGTGCCAGGATTTTTACTAATCTTTCCTGTTGAAGCTTGGATTATACCTGTCATGCTTCATTTAAATCAGCAAAGACATTCATGTAATATTGCAGAATCCCTAAACATTTCTTTGCGTCTTTTGAGCTGCATCAAGCTGGGTTTTCTTTTAGTTCTTTTGTTCTTTAGATTTTCTATTGAGCTTGGAATTCCTTGAGTAAGCAAAGACTTCTAGCTAATACCCAGGGGTAACAGGAAAATTCACATCATTGTGATTACCATGAGAATTTCCAGTAACAGTTTCTGGCTGTGTCATTAGGAAGAAGTTTATCTTTGAAACGTTGATGTTAGCAACTTGTAAAGAGTAAGCTAATGATCAAGTTATCACCATCTGAAATTGCAAAGTTATGGAAATTCAGAATATTTATGGTTAATGAGAAAGTATATGTAACAGAAGATTCTTAAACTGGGATTAAACAGGGACTGTAAAATAGATTGTAATGTGGCTGACTGATCTTGGCTGTGGTAGGCTATTTGCTTTTGACAAACAAGAGGTATATACTGTGAGCATTAAAATAATAAGCTTTTAGCTTGTTTGAGGTTTTATTTTTAATATGTAAGTGAATTGCTGGAGGTAAAATTTTATGGAGTTGTCATTGTAGAAATATCAAGGAGGAATAGAATCAGTTTTCAGTTGCTGGTAGCATTTTGGGTGTTTGTGCTACAAAATATTATTCTTCTTTTGCTGTTAACTTGTCATCAACCATGAAATACCAGTAAGCTAGTATTGGAACTGAAATCAAAGTGTGTATGTGAATGAGGTCCAAAAAATACTCAGTTATAAATAATGTTCAGGCTGTCCTACAGGGTCAAAATTCCATTGAGCCTTGTACCTTATCTGTGTTCCTGTCTGCTTAGGAAAACAAAAGAAGAAACAATTATCTGCAGGTCCTTCCCATGCTGACTCCTCACACCATCAGACAAATGAGCCAAAGGCAGCGTCAAGAAATTTGCACTAGTGGATGTATTCTTTCTGAGTTGTCTGACTACTTGGAACTAATTTTTACTTTGGGTGTTCACAGCATCCTGTAAAAAATGAGATATAATTATGGACTGTATGAAAATCACATGATAGTGTTGGTTTAATTGTGCTCTGTAGGATACCTCAAGAGGATGTTTACCTTCATATCTGTTTTAGAAGTTATGAACACTAATTCTCTGTTCATCTTCCTTATGATTTTATACATGTTTTCATTCCCACCTTCCTCTCATTTCTCTTTCCCAGATTGAAGAGCTCTGTGGAGGAGCTAGTCCATGTTTGCTTATTATCGCCATCCTCTTTACCTCTTCCAGTCCTACTGTTTTCTTCTGGATATGTGATGATTAGGGCTTTGTACACTAATCATTGTGTGTAATACTTTGTGCCTAATCACTTATGCTGTGCAAGATGGTCTTGGTTGTTTTCTTCTTTTACTCTTTCACAGTAATTCTTACTATGCCATGTTTGACAATTGCCAAGAGAGTAGCTGAGGCTTGGCAAATGACTCACAAAGATTCCAAGATTTCTTTCTTGACAGGTAATAATTTAAAGACCATGAATGTGTTTATTTCCCTATACGTATACATTTGCCACTTGGATACATGTCATTCAGATTTTGAGATTATTCTGAAACTCTTTTGTGTCCATCATGGTTGTGAGTTTTATGTGAGGTTCAGGAACCTGGGCTGTGCCATGGCACACATCTGTAGGGGCTGCAGCTGCATACGTTTGTGAGTTCATTAACCTAAAGATATGGTGCTTAGTCCTGCCAGCCTAGAGCAACCACACACTCCCTTTGCCATGATGGGGCTGGAAGGAGCATTAACTTGGGGTCACAGAAGTGAACTCACCTGAATCAAATGCTGAATGATTCAGACCATTAGAATATTTTTATTTTTTTGTGTTTTTATCTGACTTGCTTTTCAAGAGAGAAAGAATGATGCTTTGCATCTCTGGAAAAACAGTATCAACATTTGTTTCATGAGGGAAAAGTGTAAGAACATAGCTAATTTATGCTGTACAGATGTACTAGTAATATAAGATTCCTACTTTTAAATACTTGTGAGATCATTGTGACTATGCGATGGCATCATCTGCTCCTGACATATTAATGTGGATTTAGGATTGATGTTACTCTTTGTTGGTTCTTAGGAGAGATTAAGAGCAAAATGCTGGATTCACTGAAGTCAACTTTGCAGCCCAAATTTAAGGCCAAGATTTTTTGCAACAGCGCAAAGTCTTTTCCCTCCTTTTTAAATGTTATGGACTCTATCTATCAATTAGAAGACAGCTTGTGTTTTCTACAGTGATGTTACAGTAGTCATGTTTAGAGAAATCATTATTTCTGTGAGGATTCTGTTTTAGTAGAACTGTTATTTTTAAAGCTGTATGTGAAACTTTTACGCGCCTATTTCCACACATGAAATTTCGTGCTCTTTTTTTGGCATTTTCTGGTCAAGGTTTATATGGCAGTACACGTAAGTTCTTTGTATCAGGTGGGTGCAACTGTCAGGGCATAGCGAGGGTCAGCTTCACCTTACTGCACTTACAGTTTAATGCTGCAAGTTTTTTTTTCCAAAGAGAAAATAGTGATTTTTACTATCTTGCAAGCTTCTGCAAGTATCTCCTAAAAATGGAAGAAAAAAATACTATCTTGCATAAAGAGGGGAGCTCTGTGCCAAAACTTTGCGGATGTATGAATATACTTCAAAGAACAAATACTGTTTATACTACATCTTTGCATACATTTAAACTTGTAGAGTTGAAATCTGCATTAATTTCATGTTGCTTTTCATCACTTACATACTTTATTGTAGTTGTAGGTTTTTTAAAATCACTATGATTTCCCATTTTATTTGTTAAAAGATGCTACTCATTTATTTATAGCTTGCTTGAAGAATGAATCCATAGTTGGATCAGGAAAAAAACTGCAGTAACTGAAAGTTGATCAAAACAGAATGGAAAAACTGCAAGTTTGTTGATTCAGTGTCACATTTCTCTGCCCATCTTATTGTTATTATACACATTATCCCTTGTTGCCTTGGCTGCAGCTCTTTCAGCCCGTACCTTGCTGGGTGATCAGCAAGTGGTTAATAGGGGTAGATGCTGAATGTGTAGAGCAATAAAGTAGTTACTGCATGTGCAG
>JAOEHX010031863.1:0-11538 GCA_025448015.1 Bolborhynchus lineola
GTAAAAATTGTGTCATTTCAATTTTAAACCCCAATTTTCATAAACACCCTGTTTAGCTTGTTGTGTGGTCCTTCCTTGCTGCCAGGATTGGTCCTTTGGACCAATTCAGCATTGGTCTTGTCAAACAGGACACTCAGTACTTTTCACTATGCTGTTAAAACTCCCTGCCACTAGAACACAGACATGTAAGAAGAGTGAGACCCTTAGAAATTATTCCACAGCTTTTTAAACCCACTTTATATTAGCTTGATTTTATCCTTATTAAAAATATAACATTTCTGTTATAAAACAACAATTAGTGATATAATATAATTAAAATTGCTGCCTCCAAATAGGACACTGGAATAAAAATACTCAATTCCACTGAGATCGTGAATGAAAACAAATCTCAAAACAAAAACAAGTGGAGGTATCATCCCATGAGAAAGAGTCTTCTGAATCAATCTATAATTTTGCAGCTTGAAATGTGCCACTATTCTACTTCCACTTGATTAAAAGTCTTGTTATCACTTCCTCCAGTTGATCCAAATTGAGTGCTTCCGACATTTGCAAAGTTACTCACATATTCCATCGCACAGCAGGAAAAACCTTGTTAATGAAGAAATGAATAAATATTTAGTTGATTGTGAAGAGGTACGGTTGCTGGTATTTACAAGCTGAAAATAAAAACCACATGACCCAAGGTAACACACTTGCTCATGTTCTCTAAAAAGGGGTGCTAGCAGTGTTTCTCTGCATGCCACAGGGCACTTTCATTTCCTGATTCTATTATATACTAAGTGGCCCCCTGAACCTGCCAATGAACTTGTTCTATTGTGTTTTTCTATTTTTATTCTGAAAGGAGTAAACACATTTCTCATCAGATCTGTCACACACTGCTTTACATCGGGGAGATTTATGAAGGTGTCACTGAGTTATAACAGAGCCATTCATTTATAAATAGGTGTCCACTCTTCAGGAAATCATAAATGATAGGAGTATTTCCACCATTTCACAAAATCTGTATTGTAAGAAGGATGCCCATTTGTGTTTCTTTTTAACTGCACTACACTGGTGTAATTTGGCTTCTGTCCCTCCCGCCTCCCCCATTACTTCAAGGCTTTCTCTCTAGTTCATGTTTATGTTCATCCAGATACATGTGTTGGACGGTTAACAGCAGTACAGCAAGAAACATACTAATTATTTCAATAGTCACTTATAGACACACCCTCCTCCCTCCCCCTAAAAAGATGAGTCATCTGAAATGCTCTGTATATGTTTTTCATGGTCTTATGAAGGTGCTGTATGGGTACTCTTAATAGATAGATACCCTCCATTAAACACCTACCAAGCCTGCCCAGGACTGGATATGAATGCAGCTGTAATCATTGACAATGAGGTCTCTTATGACCTTCAGTTTTATTTCTTACTTGGGAGGACTCTTCTCTACCATGTCATCAGTGGCACTTGAAAGTAACTTGAGAAAAAAACTTTTCTTTACCATCATGAGGAAAGCTAGTCTGATAGGAAGATTGCTCCAGACATGAGAAGCAAAGGGAAATTGTGGAGAATAATATACAAGCTTGAAAGACATCAGGAAAAGCAAAAAAGGAGAAAGAAAATCAAAGTATCAGCATCCTCTGGATTTACAGTTCTGCTAAATGTCATATAGGATATTATAGCAATGTAACTAGGTTGCATTAAAAAAGACTACAACACTATTTCCTGGTTTATTAATCTTTCTTTAACATTCATTTGGCATATTACACATCCTGCCACATTTTTCACTGTTTAAATATTATTTTGACAATCAGCAGCACCACAACCCGGAAGAAAAATGTTTGCTTAGTATGTTGGATGTCATCAGGTGTTGGGTTTGTCCTAATCCTAACCATCTAAGCAAAATGGAGAATCACTTTCCACACTGTATGGCTATTATTATTTTTGTGTGTGTGTGTGCATGTGCTTCACTTTCAGTGAAAGGATCAGGGAAAAACCCAGACAAAAGCCACTTACCTTTGTGGATGCCACCTGTTTCCCATTTAAAAATACCCTAATAAAATGGTTAAAGTCTTTCAACTCTCCATATTTGATTTTCATTTGATATGGATGAGTAAAACTCCTTTTGCAATTCATGTATGTCATCCTCAGCTATGTCCTCAGCAAAGTTAAGATTTTGTTTTGACAACACGAACTTTGTTCCACTTTTGAAGTCCTCTTTGCCACATACAGAACATTGTGTTAGAAAAAAAATGCCTTCACTCTGGCACCAACTTTAACAGCCAAGAAATAACATGAAAATCCATGTACAGACTCCAAACAGCAAATGGAATTGATTGACGTATGTTTAAAATAGATCCCTCTCTGCATTGTGACTGATTTCCATGCCTAAGCTTTGAAGACTAAGAAGCAGCCACGAGTGTAAAGCCTGTCTAGGCTCCAAAAGGAGGATTGTGCTTGCATATGTGGTGTGTTAGATGAGAACTTCCTACTCACCTTTGCAATGAACTACCCTTAGATACGTAAGGATGCTTGCTCCCTATGCTGAACTGTATTTACAAACCCCTGCGAAAAAAAAAAAATGTTGTCATATAGCTTCCAAAAATGTAAATAAAAGCTCTCTGGATCTTCAATAAGCTATAGGAAGGGCGGGGGAGAGGGTGGACAAGTTGCATAGACTATCCTACAGCACAGCAAAAGACACAAAAATTTTACTTAGACAAATAGATTTAGTAAAAGCCAAAAAGGCATTTTTTTTTTTTAAATTCTGATTTCTCATCCTCCATCATGAAGCCATTCTCTTCTTCAAGTCTTCCCACTGGCTCTTGTTCATTGTAGAAAGTGTTGCGATCTTCTCCATTGTTGCAATGCCGTGTCGCTGTGCCACCAGTTTCTTGGCTTCTCCCAGTCTCCATCTTCACATTTAGCTTTGTCTACACATTTTTACCCTTGTCTGTATTATCCGTATCACTAATAAAGGGGTTCCATCTCACCCTTATGCGTGAAATATTACCTCTTCTTTTCTCATGTCTCTCTTAAAACTATGCACTTATGCAGTATCTAGCTCAGCTCACATTCACCCATTAAAAGAAATCAGTTCCAATGGAAAGGTGCAGTGGCACAACTGTCAGCTTCTGCTCTTGGTCAGCATCAAAGACAGAAATCCCACTACACTCATCATTGGTTTTCTGTGTTTCTTATTCTACTTTGAAGACAAAAAGGTAAAGCTTCAATAAGTATGACAGAAAAGAATCCTACAAATGTTTCTAAGCATCACTGCATTAGTAAGCCAGCAGTACCTTTAGCTTAAATTCAGCCTTTTTAATTGTTTCATGTTGTAGCAGGAAATAGGTTTTAATAATATCTAGATCTACTACTTGCTTTTCCAGTGGAACATATAGGAAGCTCCTTGGGGCAAAGACAAGTTTCTTATTCTGTATAGATGTGCTTAATAAGTAAATAATAAATGGTTTGACCTAGGGGCATTAATGGCAATCAGTGCTACCCTACTTTTAATGCAATGATACCAGCTATGTTGTGATATGAAGTTAGATGTGGGCAAATGTTGGAATTTGATAGTTTAGACTTCGCCACCAAAGAAAGAAGACCTAGGGATATTTTTGTGTAGGAAGCGTGGCATATCTGAGTCTTGGTCTGCTCTGTAGTTCAGTAACTGGCCTCCCAAAGGGGCTTACTTGCATTCATTATTATTTCTTCTCTCACCTTTACCAAGCAGTAGTTTGCATCTAGGGAGGAGATGATGATGAGAGATTTTGTATTTGATTTTTCCTCCTGATCTTTGAGGTTCTTAAAAAACCAAATTGCTTCCACTTATTTTATGGAATAACACCTTTCTAACCGACACAAACTCCCTAAGGAGAAACAGGAGGAGCTAATAGCAACCCATGCTAGTTTTTATCATGTGATGCTGAGCCTTGAATAGAGTATCTTCAGTTATTATAGCAGTGTACAAAATCAGTGACTCGAGTACAATACCTGTGACCCATATACTGCAGTGGAAAAGGATTTTTCCAGGTTTCAGTGAAAACTGGTTAACTAGCAGTGTCTTATGCTGCGCCTGTGGGCACACATAAGACCTTGTGGGTGTGATTGAACACATAGCCTGGAGAATTAATCCAGATGACTACTGATCATGGTGCTTTTCACCATGCCATATTCCTCTGTGAAGAAGGAAAAATGATATTTTAGGGGATTACCTGTGGGAACAGGACTCACATGCCAAAGTATTGCAGATAATTTAGGTAATGCCTGGCCATCTCTGCTGCTTATGTCGACCAGATTTGGGAAGCATGATGTGTAGGGAATGATGCTCCTGTCATTTTTGATCATTGCCTGAAGAAGACACAAAGAAGAAGCATCAACCTCATTACTGATGATACCATGCTGTGGTCCAGTATTGTTGTCAGCAGAAGATCTTCTTATATCTGCATCATAATGGTGTTGCAGGCGTCACAGAATGCTTGTCTTTTCACTTTGATTTTGCAGCCTTAGACAGTCCCATTAAAACTGACATTAAAGTGAAGGAACGGAGGACTTTAAATTTGATGTGTATTTGTATCATATAGAAAGAACCTTGGTGTTATTTCTGCTTATAGACTTTTGCAACTGCACTGGAGCAGAGGAAGAAAGGGAGGATTTACTATCTGCAAGTTGTGGACACGTCTAACAGAGGGGAGCACGTATTTTGTGTTGCAACATGGCCCTAGAGGATAGTGCAGCAGCATCCCAGAGACTGTGTGTGACTCACCCAATGTTTATGGACATCTAAACTATGTACATTTAAATTTATTGAGGAAGTTAACCATACAGCCTACTGAAAAAAGAAAAAGACCATTATAAGAACCTGGTCTTGAAGAGCATTGGGACTGAGTCTGAGCAGACAGCTGGCAAGATAATCAAGTGTTTGGCTCCTTAGGGCATCTGCAATTCAGGTGTACAGGGGCCTATAGAAAGGTATGCTCTGCAGAAGTAATATATACTGTAAATAAATCAAGCTAGAATAAATTATTTAGTCTCTTTCTGATATTTAGTGGCATACTTCCCATCAAATTTAGTGGAAGTGGCAATTGCTCAGCCTTGGAAGAAAACTGACTCTTCGCTAGCTCAGCTGTGAGACTAACTATATCTGAATTTACATATATTACACCACAAACACACAGCTTCCCCACCCCCAAGAAACAGCCTTCACTACATGTCAAAAGCATCTTCAGTGGAAAATCCTGAGTTTAGGAATTGCAGGCTAGGCCATGTAGTATCTTTCAAGACTTTTTTGGTTTCTAATTCTTATGAGGACAGAAGGACGCAGGGTGCTTTTTCCAAGCCCGGTCCTAGCAAGCCACATGCACCGTGATTTTGTGGCAGGCTAAACCACTGCTCAGTGGCACCAGCCATGGGCTATTTGAATCCAATTTTTCGCTCTGTGACTTGAGGTCCGTGGTGGAAATGGGTCGATGATATAATACTGCCATCTGGTGACCACTGCAAGAAAATCTAATCTCGAGGTGAACCCCCCCCAAGGCTAGCCAATGTAGTATTTAATTGGTCAGGAGGTGGGGAAGGGGCAAGCAGCTGCCAGGGCGGGGACACCGTCAGCAGCCGTGTCTCCTGCACAGCTCTGTGTCTGTGCTGCTTTTCCTCCTTTCCTCACCACACAGGTCCTTAGAGAGAGGGGTGCTGAGCAGGGCTGGCTGTAAATTTAATTATTGGGACAGTTCATTCATTCAGGCACTAAGAGAACCTGAATATGCAGAACATAGAGTTTCTATTTTTTTTTTTTTTTTCTTCTTTTAAGAGTGGCTTAAATACAGTTTCCATGGCAGTTAATCCAACTTTGACCCAAATTAAATTTCAACATCTAAAAATCCATTCAGCCAGAGAAGGACAATGTTTAGCCCTCTCTGAAGCAGGCACAGAGCTGTGTGAGAACATTTCCTCTGCCCTGTTTTGCTCTTTGCCGAAGGAACCTATATAATAATGAAGCTGGTGATGCTAGAATACTTGCTTGAGTGCAAGAAACAGCCTGTTGACTTTCCTAGGGATCCTGATCCTAAACACGGCCTATTCAAGGGCTAAGGTTTTGATGGCATATCACAGCCTTATAAGACAAGGGTAGGAAAGACATCTTCCAAAAAACCTTATTGCTGTAAGAGACTTCCGTGTTCAAAATTAAGATGGATCCATTCTAAGTCCTTCTGAGAAAATAATATTCTCATTGATGTTCATTTTCATAAAACATTCCGTATTTTATGACACCATCAGTACAAACCAAGTAATTTAGCTATTATAGCAGTATTTTAGATGATACCTAGTTTCAAAGACTCTCACAGTAATGGTGGTGAAGCACAAAAGAGGTTTTACAATATAGAAAAACTTTCCCTACCTGTTACCATGCTGATGGGGACATAGTCCCAGTTTCAGTCGTGCTCGTAGTGGCAAATTACTTTCAACGTACTATATATTTCAATGATATCTAGTTAGGATTTCATTATGACATCTCAGTATAAAATATAATGTACAAATTCTACCATGTTTTCCTAAAACATTACTGTGGGTGAGATTTTTCACATTAACCACAATTGCAGAAATGACTGATGTTTAAATCTGAAGACAATTTTAGTCATTATTAAACTTCATTAGAAAATAAAGTACGTGGGTGGAATTGTGGTTTGATGCTTTTGTAATTTGCTCTACCTTTTCAATGCACTTTTCAGTTACATTAACTGAATCATTTTGTCTTATAGATGCAAAGATGAAGGAGAAGAACAAAAACATACCCATTAACTGAAGCAGTGCAAATGTGCATAGTTAATGGAAACCATTTTGACATTTTGTATTTGATTCCATGGTGTGTCTACTCAAACAATTTCAATGGCATATTAGAACAAAATGCTACATTGTGCTCTTCACTAAGAATGCAAGTAATAGACTTCAAAAATTACCTTTCGACTGAAAGTATTATCTGTTGGAAATGAAGAAATGTTTTACATTATGAAAGGCTAATAGCAGTAAGGGGGAGCCATGGGCTGTAATGAGAATTCAGGCAGAGAAGGTTTTTGACCCTGTGTTTCCCAAATGCATGTGTTTTTACAAGTTATGGCAGAATGGTTTAGATAGTGACATAAACTCCTGTATTTAATGGCAATTATTTCACTGTTACAATTAAAGGCTTCTTAATGCAAGATCATGTTAAGTATTGTGGCAATATTTTTTTTCTGTCACAGAACAGATAACTGATT
Source organism: Bolborhynchus lineola (assembly GCA_025448015.1). NCBI lineage: Eukaryota > Metazoa > Chordata > Aves > Psittaciformes > Psittacidae > Bolborhynchus > Bolborhynchus lineola. The sequence goes on from JAOEHX010031863.1 coordinate 7,236, forward strand.
GCTTTTCCAAACTAGTTATTTCTTTTTCCATTACTGAATCAATTCAAGGACCAGATGTAGTCCAAAATATATTTCCACTCTGATGCCAAAGCAAGGTTTACCTATTAAACTAATTCTACATTTCACCACAGGATAATTTACCTGTCGGTAAGCATATCATAAATAATTTTTACATGCGTTTAAGCCTGATTGATGAAAGAATTTCCATTTCTTGTCATTTTCCGGCCAGCTAAAGACTGCTGTATCTTAAACATCACATTTGAAATTTCATAGAGGTACCATTCTGATTGCCTCAAAAATATATAACCACTTCTCTGTGGCATTACACCCAGTATACTTAGGAACAGCTGGACTGCAACTCTGGAATGCAACCAGAAAAACAAAAAACTATATACATTTCAGCTGAGTGCTGGTTTTGGCATTTCAGTGAAATGTTTGGCGACAGAATTTTGCCTTCTTCAGATGCATGACTGAGTGTTTGGCTGATGGATAGACTGCAAGCCTCCACAAACAGTTTAACAAGAGTTTAGGCTATGCTTGCCTTCCTTCTGTCCTCCTGTCTGCTTTTTTGTGTCAGGTTTCCTTTCCAGGTGATGTCTAGAAATTTTACAACTGGCATCAGAAACTTGTTATAATTTCTAGTTGTTATCCTTGATTCGCTCCAGGGAAGAAGGTTGTCACTTTCTGGCTTCACTTGATTGCTCTACCATATATGTACCATTTCTGGTGACTATTGCAATCTTTCACAAGAATGAGATATCAGAATTTCAGCACTCCTTACGCATTTCAAAAAAGAACCTAACTTCATTCCCTTTAGCTTCTTAGTCTTCTCTAGTCCACTGTTTTTCAGTCTTCAGCCTGTAAGGTACTTGTGCCTGACAGACATTCAAAAAGTGAAAATACTGAAAATCAAACCAAATAAACAAAAAATCACACTTCTATACACATTGACTTCCATGCAATAAAGCAAATAAGCAAGTTGAATGAAGGCAAAGAGAAGCAAGAGACAAGCATTTAATAATTAGGCTAGCTCTTACTGTGTTGGTGTCAGCTGAAAGTTGTATGTAAGAGCAAGCCATTGATTCCTATCAGTGCCTTCTTGCAGACAGAGATGTCTTCCTTACTAATTAATTTTTGATCACAGTATACATTTAATCCTCCTAATGCTTGCATAATGGTAAGTATTTTCATTATAAAATATTTGTAATTGTAATAATAAATTTAATAATAATAAATAAATGGAAGAATGGAATTGATGAAAGAAAGTGGGCTGTTACTTCTGGTTACAAAGCTAAGCAAGGCTATCTACACTCTTCTGCCCCATTGTCATCAGGATTGGGTTGAAAGATAGTCTATTAATCTTTTTTTTACTAAATACTTAAGCTATGCTTCAGCTGAAAAACGAGGGAAAATACCTGCTTTGCCTTTTACACAAAATTCCCATTAATTGAAAATCTAGTTCTCTGATTCTCTCTCTAGTTCTCTGGATGCTTACTTCTTTTATATAGTTTAAGACCCTGTGGAAAACATAACCATTAAACAAAACAACATGTATTCAAAAGGTTAAGGCAGTACATCAGTGCTCTCAGTGCTTTATAGATTTTGTTCTCTCTATTTGTGTGTGTTTGAGGCTATTAGAAATACTACAAATCTTGTGTGTTACAGTCTTAGGCGACCTGATTATAAAAAGATTTGAAAACAGAAGAGCTCCTAGTTAATGTATCTGCACACAGGGGGTATAATTTCAGAGACTGATTCACCATGGTGTGATTCATGTTGTACACTATGGAAATTCTATTGGCATAAAACTGGGCTAAAACCTAGGCAAATTAGGTCCTCAAACTCTTTTTGCAGAAGCTGAGCTGCTTTGTTGTGTTATCCTCCTTTCCAGAGCATAAAATATGTATGAATAAGGCAGTTTCTGTTGAGTCATAGTGTTGAAACATTCTGTTAACTCCAGCCAGCATAGAGATTTGCAATGATTTCTGGACAAAGGTGGAACTTTGGGTCAGGGCACAGGTGGGTTTGTGGGTAAAAAACTATAAGACCATGATTGCAAGAGAGAGGGTAAATCTTACATTTTTAATATTATTGAAATCAATGGCAAAGTCAAATTCAAGTAAAATGATAAGAAAAAATAATCTTAATATAGAAAACAAATTAATTTTACATTAACCTGCTCGGGATAACTCTCACCCAAGCCTCAGATGCAAAGTTTCAAAGAAGTCCAAGTACACCTGCAGACATGGAGTTCAGTGCTCAGCAAATGCATCTCCAGTGCATAACCATTATTTCATGATCCAATTCTTAATTCTTAGCAGAGATGAAATGTTCTTTGCAGCTTCTGCTCTTGCCAGGGACTAGATTTTGTACTGTCTTTCCTCAAAACATAAAAGATTTAAAATCATTATTTTTAAAATATTCTAACATTATGAAGTAAACTCCAAAGGTCTGTTAGCTTTTTCCTCTGATTTTCTTCTTTGTTTTTCCTTGTTGCTTTTTAATTCAGGATCAGCCTTTCGTTTTGGATCTCTCTTTGACTTTATCTATCTATGTATCGATCTATCTATCAATCGATCTATCTATCTGTCTTTCTACCTATCTATTTTTAAGGCAGATACATAAGGTGACCTGGATATATGACTAGGTCTTGTTGACTCTAAAGGCAAGGTAGTCATATCAGAGATCTGTAATTTTATGTTTTGACTTGTCAGCTTTTGGATTCTTCTTGGGTGCTATTCTCTTCAGTGAAAGAAGTGGGATCTTATTAGATTAATTACCTTTTCTCTTTCCCTAAAGCAGTGGTACTGTCTTTTATAGCACTAGTACTACAATTCCTCAATTTTAAATCCTTACTATCTTCTTCATGCCCATAACCAACACATGACAAACCGTAATGGAATATGATTTCTGGCAATACAATGAAGTTATCCTCATTTTAGGTCACTCCGTTCTGGTTTCATATGTAAGCTTTTCATATTAACAGCAGTTTCATTTCACTAAGCTAATAATAGTACCTAAAAATCCCTACATATCAGCAGAAAGATTGTTCACAGTTGCATCTATCAGTCAAAATGTGCATTTAAGAGTTAATGCCGTGCAAGAATAAATGACAAAGAAACCTATTCTCAGTAATCCAAGATTTTTTTACTTGTAGGCCCATTTTAGCTTAAACAGCATCATGGCTTTGGGCAAATTATGGCAGTGTTTTTTACTGGAGTATCACCCATGGTGTCTGAATGATCTGGACTTCTAATGGCAGGGGAGCTCTATTCTTGAAGAATATGGATCTGTAGCCCTGTGTTACATCACAGGGCTTTTCCTGTAAAGGTCTGAAATGCTCTCTTCCAAATCCTGCAGTATGCACCTACACACCTAAAAAAGCATCTTGCCATGACTGAGGCATCTGTTGGGGTATTGGGCCATGGCACAAGGGCATAGTTTCTCCTTGGGCAGACTGCTGGGGTAGGTATTTGTGCACTGATAGTGTGCTCTAAGGAGAGTACTCACATGGAAATCATGCTGCTTTAAGACAAGCTGGAAGTTATGTGGGTTGTGTGCTATGGAAAGTACTGAAAGCATAACTGATCAGAAAATCATGTGCTGGGCTTACCTGTCCTTCTCTGAAAACACCACCTTGGGTGAAGACTTTCAGGGGGCTTATAGAAATCCCCAGTTTCTAAAACAAGAGTGTGCTAGATGTAGAGCTATTCAGTGTAAGACAGGTCTGATGGCACAGCTCCTGGGGAAATTTAAATGAAAGAGAAAGATTAAGCACCCCCAGTGTCAGGTAGTAGATTACTGAGGTTTTCCAGCTCATAATTTTGAGCTGAGGCATCCTTTACTGTATACAGACCTATATCAGTAGTCTTCTATATAAACTTAAAAGATTACTCAGATAATTCTTTAGACTCCTTTAGGACTTAGAACACATGAGATTTCTAAAGAGTGATATATATATAAAAATAGTGACATATATATATAAAAAAAAATTAAAGACCATAAAAAGGTTATCACATGCTATTAAGCATCACTGGACTAGCCAGAGGACTGCAAGTAATAGTATTTTATAGATAAAAAGAAGAAGACATAAAAAAATAAGGAAAAAATCTGAAACAATACTCTTTGCCACTATATATACAAAGTCTAGGCTACTTGCGTTTTGTCCGTACACTTTTCTCTGACTATATGTGTACATTCCAGAGAAATTACTTGAGTAAATGTGGTGTCATGGGTTCAGCAGCAGCAGTCATTTTTTTCTCCTTCTCAGTAGCTGGTGCAGCACTGTGTTTTTGACTTTCGG
>JAOEHX010031864.1:0-15730 GCA_025448015.1 Bolborhynchus lineola
CTTTCCTAAAGAGCCTGTAACATTCCATTCCAACACACCAGTCATAGGAGCCATCCCACCATGTTTCTGTGATGCCTGTTGTACCCCTGTAAACGTGCACACAACTCTAATTCTTGATTGTTCCCCATGCTACGGGCATTTGTATAGAGGCATTTGAGCTGAGCTTCAAATGAAGCCAGTTCATTGGCTGGAGCAGCTGGAATATCTCTACATTGCTCTGAGCATTTATTGTAGGTGCTGGCAACTGACTGGGAATGTTGGGATGGAACGATGCCCCCCCCCAAGCACATCTAGTATAAAGCATCCTTGACCAGTCTGCAAGCCTCTTCCCCTTCTTTGTCAGACCAGCTCCACCAGCCCCTAGTAGACCCGGCCTACTAAACTGAGTCCCATGTTATAGATACACAAACCCCCAACTGCGGCACCACCGTCCTAACCATCTATTAACCTGGCCAATCCTCCCACCCTTTTTAAGGTCCTCCTCTTTATCCTGGATAATTGATGATATCCCTTTATGCTGGAGAATCTGAGCTCCAGAGCCCCAAACCACCTCCACCTCTCCCAGGGCTCTGTAGTCCTTCTGTATGTTCTCTAGGCTACTGCTATCTATAATTCCACAGCACTGTAAGAATGGCAAGTTTCAGATCAAGATCATCCTTGAGAAAGCATGTAAAGTTGGTAAATAAAAATACTGGAAGCAACACTAATTTTACTGTTTTCTACTCTGTGGCTTGTTACCCAATCCAAGAAATACAGTAAAGCTTTTACACTTAGCAGCTACCATACCCAACTCAAGCCAATAGAGTTTCATATTTAAATGCAGAAGCTTACAAGCAGCATCAGCAGTAAGTAGAGAAAGCTTATCTTTTCTTTCTAGAGGAAAAGCAGCCCAGCTATAGGGGTTTAGCAACTCCTTAGGGCCAATAAAGCTTGATCAAAACCAAGTACATTGAGATGGAGATAAATCCTTATAATTAGATACATGGTTATTGCAAACCACATACAAGCTTACATAGGTATACACATATATATAAGCAAAGCTTAAAACACAAAAATAGCACAGTAAACTGATTTGTCATCTCTATCACAATTGCAGATAGCCCTCATGCTGCTACTTTATCTGACTAGACACTGAAGACAGCAGTTAGAGTGAAACCAATCTGATAGAAATATGCCAGTTCTCAATTACATGCTCCACTGAGGCTGGCCAAGTTGTAAATGAAGTATACTAAAGCATTTTAGGTGATGCAGAAGATATAATGCTGCACTTAAATTTTGCCTATTTTTATTTATTGTATACTGACAGAATAAACTAGTAATTCAGGAGTTCAGACAAGTCACAAACTATATAAATTCACATGAGGGCTTTGCTCCCTTCCCCTCTCAGAATCAGCAGAAATGTTTAAAAGAAAGTCTCAGATGATCAGAAGTCTTACCTGCACTAGTTTGGAATTGCCTCCCTGCCCTCCACCCTGCTACCCTCAAGCACTTGGGCTGGGGAATATCAAATCAAATTTTATCTACTGGTTTGAAAAATTTATGACAAATGTTTGTTTTTCTGCGATTACAAGTGTGTCACAAGTCACTAATATATACCTAGAATACCTATAATCTGCCTAGATTAGCTGTAGCAGGGACAGAATTGTATTTTAGTAAATTATCAGCTTTGCCTACGTTTTAGCACTGTTCTTAGCCAAATTTACAGCCAACTTCATGTAAAAAGCTATAAGGTTTTTAATTTAGGCTTACTGGGTGTTCCACAAGGAAAGCTCATCTTTTCCACCCTACAAGGCTATCACAAGACAATCACCTCAATCCAATAAAGAACGTCAAAGCAAAAGGAACTTTGCACTGTAACACTGCAATACCCTTAGTCAACTTCCAGTATTTGTGCAAGGTGAAACTGAGCTTCCAGAACAAAGTCCAAATAAAAAGACACTACAGCTAAACTAATTGTCTCCATCTCACGTAGTCAAAAAGCTTTTTATCTACAGACTATGTCTTATGTTTCTGTAGTTTATCAATATAATTTCTCTTGCAGACAGGGCTTCATATCCCATCTTGGCCAGTATAAAATTCAGTTTGCTTCTGAAGTACCTTTGTAGTAGCTTCTGAGGGTTTTCCAGACAAAAATCCCTACAAAGGAATTCTCTGAATGCAGAAAGAGCAGTCCAGAATCATACCAAGAAGCCTCATAGGGCAAGCAACTGCTGCTCCCAGTTTCTCAGAGAAGCACAACAAATGCTCCACTCCCTTGACCTCTGCCATCCTACAGCCATAGAGTACCTGCAAACTGAAACAGCAAGCTCATGGTAACACAAGAGCAAAGGATTTGGTGACTCTGCTGATGAAGTATATTAGAAGAGTGGACTTTTCCTTACTAAGGAGGAGGCCCAAATGGGCAATCTTACTGCAGGACTTGAATGCATCAGTACCCTCTACAAACCTCTTGCCCCCATGACTCAGCCAGATATCACCATTTCCTCCACAACACAAAACATACACTTTTATCTTGGTCACTGCACTGCAGAATCTCAAGGTTGAAATTCACATCTGGTTATTCAACAGACAGGCTGAGATACAGGCACACACACAGCCTTCTGTCACTTTAGTCACAAAGCAGGACAGCTAAATGCAGTAATATCTTAGGCATCTCCAGTAATCTTTCCGCAGCAGTTTATCAAAGCTTCAAGTCTTTCTGTCCAGATGGGGATTACATTGTCACCTTGCTACCCAGACAGTATAACACCTCCAAAGATGCTTTGGGAGCATCACAAGAGGAGCAGCAAATCCCTGCAGCTTAAAATAAGTAAATAATAATAAACAAAAGTTAAGTGAATCTTGAACTGGAAACCTTCACCCATGAACCCTAACTGGAAGACCTTCACCCATGAACTCTAGCACCTCTGAGCAATCTGGTCAGCGCACATTCACCCTTTAGCTCCCAGACCAGGAACCCAAGTTATCTCACTCACCCTGCCACTGCAGTGCAACATCCCTGACTGTAAATGGATGCAGGCATGCATATACACAAAGAAGCACCAGATGGCCTGGGAACTCTGTTTTCTCAAGCATTTTGAAAATTGGATTTATTCCACAAGTCATCAGAAGAACAGAACTAGTTGGTAAAAAGAAAGAAAATCCTGAAGCAAAACCATAAACTGTTTTTCCTCTTAAAAAAAAAAAAAAAAAAAGGCATGTTAATTCAAATGTTTAAAATAGTAAAATAGTTATAGAAGTTATAAAATCATCTTTCTAGTTGAAACCTGTCTTTCTATTGTAACTTGTAGATTTGGAGCTAAAAGCATATTTTCCGCTGAAAGTCATTCAACATTAATCAGAACTGTCCATTTGTGCTTTCAAGACATAAATAATCTTCCACCTGCTTCTTAAAAATGTTGGTTTATATCACGTTCCTAAATAAAGTTTCTTTTCATAAAAGTGATAGTTTAATCACTATTACAGCTTGTAAAGTTAATTTGGAAAAGACAACAGGAAGTCAAACTCATCTACAGTCTCTCATTCAGAAGCAAATACAAAAAACCTGATAGTTACAAGTGTCAATTCATTTAATATATCTCCATTTTACTCACAATCAAGAATTATTGGATTTGTACCAGCAGTAAGACTCAATTCTGGAATATCTATAAATAACAATTTACAATTAAACCACTTGAATTTTATGGATCCCTGACAGGTTAGGAACCCAAACTCTGCTCAATGCAATGCAATTTCCACTCAACAGCATAGATTTTCACCTCACTTGTAAACAGCTTCAAAGGAAAAAGGAGTGTAGAAATACTTCACAGGATATTCACATCAAATAATGCCATACGAAGAACTTTTCAGTCCTGGTTCTATTGGAATCCCCACAGATGGAACCTAGATAAAGGTGCCCTTCTCTAAAATTCCTAGAATCTTTCTAATTTCAGTATCAGCTTTGTTGTTCTTATCACTTCTGGCTCTCTCTTACGGTACAAAAACAAATGAGAGATAGCTGGGTCTCATCAGCAATAAATTAAAGAACAGCAGCATAATTTATACCACTCAGCATGATTTCAAGAAAATGAAGTCTTCTAAACAAGTCTAACTTCCTCCATAAGTCTACGTTTTTATTTGATTGTGCAATAAGGAACCTTAGAATATGTTTCTGTATGATATCTGATTTTCGCACAATTACCTCTTGCAGATCTAGTTTGAGCTACTTGCCACAATTTCTGTAACTGAGCCACACTGCTGCAACAACTAAGCATTTCTTCTCCACTTCACGCTAATCTGACTTCAGTGGGGCAGACAAGGAGCACGCACATGATCAAACTGGGAGAGCACAAGGCGCATGAATCAAACCATTCCTAAAGTGATTATTTATACCCTCAAGGCTCAACTCAACAACACATGGGCTTTTAAAGCCCCCATGCCCTCCATCAGGTTTTTTGATACTGCTCGGCCCCTTATTTACGCCATACCTTTAAAAAATTTCTGACATGCAATGCAAAAGCGTTTTTTACTTATTTTTTTTCTTTTTACAGTGAAACATCGCTGGATCTGATCCCTGACCAGGCTTTCATCATAGTCCCACAAACAGCTGAAAGGGCAGGTATCTGCCTGCAGCTCCAGAATTGGAAAAGGAAGCCAAAAATTCTTTGAACTCCTATTGATCATGAAATATCTGTACTCTCAAACACAGCCTATGAGACAGTCCGACAAAAACAAGGATAAGTATTCCTAAAATAGATGTGTATAGTCTATAACAGGTAGATTTAAAAGGAAAAAAAAAATCAGGAAGGGAAGGAAGGAAGGAAAGCAGCCATCAGCACTGTCAATACAATCCGGAAGAGCTCTGCTCAGTCACTCTTTTTTTCCTGGGAGGGAACTAGTAAAATCCCCCCTGTTGAATGGCACAAAACTTGCACAGTAGCAGGAGATGATGAGTCTTGTCGGTTGCACACACTGATTTGCATCTCCTGGGGACAGAGAACTGCATCAATACACTGCAGCTGAATTCAGTGAAATCACAGGTCATACACAGAGGAACAAGTTCACTCAGACTCACCAGGCCCAAGACAGTGCCCTCGATTTCAGCAGCACTGTAAGAACTCTGGCGTACAACAGAAAAACAACTGACAGTGAACTCCTAGTGTAATGCTACACCAAGGAAGTGAGACATGAATACTTAACAAGGGAAAAATCAAATAAAGGGCAATGCCATTTCATACAGCATTCAGGAAGCCACTGTAACATTGCTGTGTGCAGCTTAGCCTGCACATTACACACAAAGTCAGAAGAAAGCTTCAAACAATAATTTTAGTCTGAAAAGCATCTGGAAATAAGTTTTGCTTTTATCTATTTAGACAACAAAAGACAAGACTACGAGGTGGCTTGCATGTGAACTTCACATACTTTCCTGTAGAGAATATTTTTTTCTCATAATCCCAGGACTTTTCATCACATGCCTGCTCAAGAACCAAGACAGGGGATACCAGGAACCATAAAAATACCAGATACATTAAAATACCTGTTATCACTCTGAAGAGTCCATATAGAACCTGAATACGTAACTGCTTCTCATTAAAGACACTTAAAGGCAGACAAAACAAGATCCAAGGAAAGAGCAGATGCTAAAAATTGTTCTAGAAGAAATTCTAGAGACTGACCACGGAAGTATAACAGACTAAGTATTCACAATGACCCGTTCTGACATGAAACAAATCTACAGTTCAGAACCTATTCATTTATAAGCCAGCCATATGACTTTAAGAGTGATACTCCAAATGATATCTAAGGAGGACAGGCAGTTGACTTCCTTTTATCATCGTAACAGCCTTAACATGAGATGTTAAAAGGAGGAACAAATGGGAACAAAGACAGCTGGAATCTCTCCTAGCTGCTCACCCAAACCAAATTTTCTTATACAGTAAATGCAGTAGCTTTATTGGAGGCGGTGATGAAGCTCCCAGGACTTTGTGAAGGGAAGATACAAGGAGGTAACAATAGGCACATTAGAGATTTTCTGCAAATCCTTCATTGTAACAACTCTCTTTGAAAAATAAATGTATGTAAAAAAAAAAAAAACAAAACCCAGGAAGTGCTGTTAGCACGAATAGGTTTGTATTCATTTATTCAGGTGATAGGAAAACTCACTCCAGCCCTAATCCAGCACGGAAGTCTACAAAGAAAGACATAAATCCTAGCTACCTCAAACATCAATTCTACTGCTTTCTGCCATAGGAACCAACAGCCTCACAAGAGCTTTTGCAATACAAAAGTCACTTTGAAGAACACCATAAATTCATTTAGCTCTGAAACCAAAGCTGCATGCTTGCCTCCTAGCACTAGCTATGGTGCCTGTTTCTGCACTTATAACCTAATCCTTTAGTGATGAAACTACTCCAACTTTATTAGCACTGCAGGTTATGTCCCCATATAGGGCAGAAACAGAATTTTCCAGAGTACACATTTCCTCATCAGCCCTGCACCCAGCCTCTCACTGCATGGTTTGTCTATCAAAGAGCTTACTTGTACTCCATCTGCGTAGAGGTTAACCAAGTTTGGAATTTCACAGAACATACTTCTCATACAAAGCAGGTGACAGTCTTGGAAGTAGATTAGGTGGTCACATCTTGCCTCTCTGGAACTGCACTGAACTCATATTTTGCCTTCAGGGGCATTTTTTCAGCACCACACACTGCTGCTGGATTGCACTGGATCAGACAAGTACCTGGCTGTTTGCTTCCAATGAGGGCTTTCACTTTATTGTACAAGACCACAGAAACAAAAGAACATCTTCATTCTCCATCTCACCTGAACCAGCTCTGCAATGCAGACAGTCTACTGCACGACCTAAGCAAACTGCAAACTTTTTGTACCAGTTTGCAAGACTCACAAAAGGAAAACTGCGAGAAAATCTGTTTTCCCAGATAAGTACTGGGACTTGGAGTCTGACCCAAAACTCCTGCAGGAAAGCAGGCAGCACTGCTCAGAGAGCTGCTCTCTGCAGCGAGAGCTCCCAGGCCTGGGACTTTTCATGGGATCTATATTTAGTAGCTCCTACAAGTTATTCAGTGCTGCCCTAGTCTTGACAGCCTTATCCTGTTAATGAGGTTAGTACATATGCAACGAAGAGGAATTTGTACTCTTTAAATACTGCCCTACCTTCTTTGCAACCAAGCCACTCATTTGACCTGTAGCTTGCCAAAACCAGCTTTTCTAAATACCCTGCTGAAGATTTTGGTATTACTTTAAAACTGTATCTGCCTTAAATTAAGAAATAACTTTTAATTCCAGTAAAGAGTAAATTGCCTTGGAAATCCTGAAAGCAAAAGAAACAGAGTTCATTTTGAGGGCTATCCTTCAAGACAGCACTTGCACTTCAGTTTGCCCACTTTCCACAGCTCCTGAATGTCACAATGAAGCCATAGAGGTTCTTCAAACTATTTTCTCTTCCTAGAAAGCTTCCAGCACTCAGCTTACTGAAATAGCTGGGAAAGTTCTTCACTCCTGGGATTAAACAAATGCCAAGAAACTGACAGCTGTACCAGAAAAACCTGCTTTCTGAAACAAACTTTTGATTAACAATATTTGTATTTATGAAAGACCCCATCTTTTTGCTTTGACAGTTTTTCAGATTATGACCATGCTGGAAATGTTATCAGATGATCCCTTTCTGTCAAAGATGAAATTCTTCTAGAAGAAATACTTCTATCACTAGCTAATACCATAATGTGGGGGGGAAGAAATCAAGATCCCCTATCCTCACCATAACCATAGTCTTACAGCAAAATCTTTGTCAAAACAGATGAACTTTAACTAAATAAATAAATAAATAAATACACTTTGTGTTCAAATTATAAACAAAAATATGCTGGGTGTTTAATGTGAAAATACATCAAAATCCAAGCACGCAAACTTTAAAATGAGAATATCTGCCAGCAAATTTCAATACCAGCAAAAAAAATCCAACTGGTTTTGGTTCTTAGCACTGACTTTTTCTATTGCCACTCCATGCAGGAAATGCAGTCATCAACTCCAGTCCATTTTTTTTGCTAATTTACAGACAAATGCTCAAACTCATACTTCGTAAACTTCTGATGCATCAGAAAGGCTTTACTATCAGATAAATTTATAAAGAGAATTGCACATCAACATTGTGGACAGGATAAAGCAATTGTTAACAATGCCAACAAAAGAGGGGATGGCTCTGAGAATTCAAAGGGAAAAAGAAATGAAGGCAGAGAGCAACCTCAGCTTGCTTCCAATTCTAAATTTAAGACTATTATACAAGTATTTGTTGTGCAGATTATTTCTTCATAGACTGACCTCCTAAAATATTTTTAGCACCCTTCCTGAACTACCAAAATCCATCAATTAAAAAAAAGTTTCCCCTTCAAGTGCCTGCTGTTTGCAACAAACAATTTGAGTACTGTGGCAAGTGTTTTGATGGTTGAAAGGCTCCCCCATTTTCACACCTGAAAACAAGGGTTTCATTCCCTATTTTAGAAGTTTTGCAACAGTTCATCATCCAACAGACAAAAGCCAACTGTGAAATATCACCTTAGGAGAGGAGGGGAGTGAAGGGAGATAGAGCAGACATACAGGCTGATGACAGGTTAAGCAATGAGCTTAGAGGAAAGAGAGAAGTGCTACAGTCAACATTTAATGGCTTCACGGGCCTCTGTAAAAGGAATCAGCAATCTCTGCTGTCTTAGTAAGCAGTAAAGAAAACTCATCAAAATTAACATCTTCTAATTAACTGGAAGTCAAGAGCAGAACTCCAACACACCGCTGAGAGCTGTGCACAGGATGAGTTTTGCAAGGCCGACCCTGAGCACACGCAGAGCGAACCCTACAGCTACACGTTCCAAACCACAACTCACAATGTGGCCGTGGCAGATGAGACTCAGGCTCAGGCCTGGGAACACTCCTCCTGAGGGAAAAGGCATTTTGGTAACAAAGAGGAAAGGATCCTGCCACCCTCTCTTCATTACTGAACAGCAGGGAAAGAAAAAGAAAAAATCTAAATCAAGCCCAATACATGAATTAGAAAGAAGAGGGAGGAGAAGAAACAAAGTCTTTTCACTGCTGCTTTATTAACCAGCTCTTTCCTCCACAGAGCTATAGCAGGATGCTTTAATTCACATAGATGTACATCTGCATCCAAAGATCACAAGAGAAAGTAAGTGGATACTGCCCACTGGTCTTTACACTTCCAGGGTGTTGCCTATGATATGACCTATTTTGAAGAATAACACCACTCTTCACTTATTTGCTTAATTCAAAGAGATAACAGACTCATCATTCATCATCTCTCAAAGCAAAGCACTCATGGAAGGTTCATTATTCAGGAAGAATTTCTACTCAGTAAGTAGCCTGAATATAAAACCTACATACTGAGGATTTGCATCTCTGCTGAATAGTGATCTTTGTTGCAACACAACGATTGTACAGAGTACTACTGTTTTCAGATCTGCTTATAAAAACTGAAGTTTTTGGGTTTGGCTTTTTTACATAAATGTAAGCCCTCAATTTAAAATCATACCATAACACAGCTCTGGGAACCAGTAACAAGGTATGAAAGAGATTAATTTAAATGACAGCCTCAATCAATTCTGGATGGGAGCAAGGGAGAAGGAAAAAACTTAACAGAACTGCTCCTTGTTTCCAAAAATAAGGCAAACCTTCACTTGCACAGTTAAAGCAGGTAACATTTGAACATTCAATAATTTCATTCAACACCAACAAAAAAGATGTGATGTAGTTAGAGAGTTTATTTTATCCATCAATAATGAAGATTTGTTCACACCCTGGAATAATGCTAAAGCTTAACACAGCCAATTGAAATTCCTTATCATCTACCCTTTCCAAAGTCTCTTTGCTTCTATTTCCAGTCTTGTAGGATTTTTTTATATACCCATTCTTCTTCCATTTCAGGACCACTATTACAAGCCTGAAACTACAGTTTTGCTATTAAACACAACCACTGGGAAAAAACCAAAACAAATCTCAACATAATAGGTGTTCACTGTTGCTAAAAAAAATACATTTATTTTCTAAGTATTCTGAAAGTTTCTTTCATACAGAGCATCTCCATTCAAATCCCTGCTGGTCTTCAGAGTTTATGTGTTTAGGATCACCTAGTTACACCCGGTGCTAACAGCGGCTGCCAAACAGCATTTTTGTGCTGATGAGAAGCCCAGCCACATTGAGGTTTCACATGGTTACTTTCCTAAGCATACCTGTATTCTAGTCCACTGTAAAAAGGCTTCCGAAAGAATGCATACAAAAAACATATCTTCTTTTCATCTCTTCAGATACATAAACTCTCTATCAGAGAATCAGTATCAGCTGCTGACACTTTTGTCTCTGCAATATACTACTGCCATCATTGGCTTTCTCTCCCTCACTGACTGTCAAGTCTTTGCAGCAGCAGTCCTGTTACCCTGTCAATCTGTACTGCACTAAGAAATGGTTTTGGTTTCCATAAATAGTTAACGCAACTAACATATGCCAAAACAAAACGCTGTCCATTGTCCCCCTCTTCTACAATGTAGTGATGAAATGTCTTTTATCTGCTGTAAATTTTTTTGGGATTTTGGTGAGTCCATGAAGGGACTAAAATTCCCTCTTCTCTCTTAGGAACCTAACATTGTGCATTTCTGAAGCACAACCGTGGTCACATGTGCATATCCCATCTCATTCCTATTCCTCTGTGTCTGTGTAGTCCCTGATTCTGTATGGGATTCTACTATGAATACTCTTCAAAGCAATGCATCAGCGTACATGGATAACATAACTAAAGGCTACTGCCAGAAGACAATACCTTGACTTGTAGCTACAGTTACTTGATCTGAGCTGCAAGGTAATGAAAAAGCATTTCAACATGAGCTGCAGAAGCAAAATACTCAACTCCTTCTAAAAATGGAGTCTGATCAGTTATGAAGCAGACTATAGGTGCTAGTGCCCACAGGAGTTCATGGGCATAAGAGGCATTTCCATTGCTGCAAATACGATTTTAACATTTTCCAGCAAGAACTCTAATTTTATGTTGTTGAAAGGCAGTTTCTGCATAAATAAGGCGTGTTATCAATTTTGTAAGTGACAAAAGCTTAAAAAAATTAACAAAAAGTCTTGTTCCCCATCTCATGTAATTTAGCTATCTGCGTGGAAGGTAACTCCTCAATTAGGAGGCTCCAGAAAACAACTTGAATCCGTGTCTACATGCGTATTAGTGCATCTCTCTAGAGTTAATATTCCTGAAATGCTATTAGGAAATCGCATGTGATATAGAAGAGAAAAAATGAGTTGTACTTCTCTCCCAATATTTATAACTTCATCAAATCAAATACACTAAGCAATAACTGTAAGATGGAGATGACTACTCAAGAGTTAATTTGACATTTACATTTGATGTAAGCATAGAGGCCAGACAGCAGATTTTTTTTATGTTCACGTTACTCCAACAAGAAAAAAATACAATAGAAGACCAGAGATGAGAAATGAGTAGGGAAGAATATTTACTATCCCTATCCTGAAGTGTTTCCATAGCAGCTGAAACAATTATTAAAAAAACATATACCAAAAGGAAGGCAAAGAAATAGTACAAAAGCTATCCATTTGAAAACAACGCATAAATTTGAACAGTTATAATTTACTTGTTCATTGGTTTAATCATTAAACGTCACTCTTCGAACACATCACACAGGTCTTTGCAATGACATTCGTAACAGCACAGAAATTTATCAGAGCAAGGAGATTTTTAGAAAGGAGTATTTATAACAAACACATTGACTGCTGTAGCTTCATGTCACAGAAAATGTAAGGCAACCTGTACCTCTTTGCAGGATGAGGATTTCCAAATAGAGTAAGCCTACCATTACTCCTTTTCATCCCACTTAAGATTACACAAACCCAGAAACACCTTACCTGTGTTCATTCCCCTCCTGCCTTCCCCCACCTTAGCAAAGAATACTGTTTTCAGTGGCATTAAGAAAAGGGACATTAATTCCTGCTACTCTGGACATTCCCACTGAATAGCCATCTTTCATATCCTCCCTTTAAGCTTTCACAACATGCACTGAATCAAAAATCAGAGATTCCAGTTTTAGAAATGCCAACAAACATGTCTGAAAGTCAACAAAGATTTGACTTTTGAGCCTCATCTGAAAGCCATCTATTGTCTGTTTCGTTTACATATTAAGTAGCCAGCATCATCACTGCTTCATAAACATCAGTGATCTTTCCCTGCATTCTTTATGTAAGAACACAGCATCACCCATAACCAGTTTGTCTTTCATTAAAGTCATGAATCCTCTAGAAAAACAGGCAGGATCACTTTGACAGCAGTGAGCAAGTGGCCTTCCATCTACCTCCAGCTGAGTTACAAACCCTAACCAAGTAACAGCCTCCTATGTAAGTGAAGCTGCAACAATAAAAGATACTAAATAGGTTCTCAATGGTGAAAAGAAATACACGGGTATCTAAGTGGGAGGGAGGAAAGGATGGCTTGCAATGCAAGCATTTTTCTCCTTGCATCAATTCTTATAACCAGATTTCAAATGTGCAGACATGTGATACCAGGTCAAGAGGAAGTAATGGCACCATTTATGCTCCCCTTCCCATGGGAAATCACCCCACAGCAACAGAACTGGTCAACTGCCACTCACTCCTATACAACAGATCCAACCTTAATAGCACCTCACATTCAATAACTGGGCCCTGAGGAGCTCATGGGTTTAAAAAGCCATCCAGTGCATTATCCCTTTTAGAAAGGATACTTTCAAAGCACACGATTCTTGCCTTACAACTGAACAAAAAAAGCGTCATTCATTAAGCAATCCTTGAAATTTCATGCAAGAAGCTGAGTATAGAAACCATTGTCCAGGGGTATCTACAGTGCTCAGAACAATTTTATGCTGACATTGGTAAAGGGACAGCTGGGTGGAAAACAAGTTTAGGGAAAGCAGAGAACACCTACAAGTGAAAGCTCTGCAGGACAGCAGGCTAGCAGATGGGCAGTATGGAGGCAGAAGACGTGCAGTAAAAAGAATGAAGTACACATGCCCCAGAGGGAAGTGGGCATGGAAAGGCAAATAGAGAAGAAAGGTAACAGTGGTCACAATATTGCTATGCAGCCTAAAGAAGAACAAGCTAAGGAAGGATTCCTTGGAAGGGAAGATAGATAGATTAGAAGAGGATCTCTATTTCTGTTACCAGCATGAGCAGACAAGAGCTTACTTAATGCGCAGTTTCCAATACAGACACTAACTCATGAATGAAAATGTTAACCTCAAACACAATTACCAACTTACTGATGTAGGAATTATTTTTCCCAATGCCAACATCAGCCCCCACATATAAAAAAACACTGTGGCAGAGCGTGCTACATTTAACCTGGGCAAGTGTTTCAAGGATTTAGCTTTACTTGAATATTTAAAAAAACAAAATAGGATGACAACAAAATCCCCTGAAACATTTTTTTTCTACACATTTTGCCATCAGTCTCATCTTTTCTGCCACTCTTCCAAACAGACCCTGTAGTCTTCAAAATCTAATAAACCTTTCAACAACTACTAAGTGAAGCCCTAGATAGCAGCCTAAAAAATTGTAGATTCAAGAGTATCATGTCCTAGTATCAACAAGTTCCTTTTTCCACTAGTAAGACAAACTGGGTGTAAAGTTAGCAAGGAGTGAAAAGGATTTTGCAGATGCCACTATCTCCTGAAAAGTGCTTGCAGACATGATCAGCAGCACAGTCAAGTCCTCTGCAATTATCTCCATACTTGACTTCATTGGTAAGCTGCTCACTGGTGACAAAGCGCACATTCCCTCTCCATAAGATTTGAGCTGAAATGGAGAGAAACCATCATACACTATTTATTTTTTAATGAAAAAGATGCAATTTGATTCATTCAGCTTAACTGGTCCTGTACCACAACTTCAGAGCATTTGAAGCACGTTCTGTTCCAGGCCATAAAATCTAGAGCTGCAAAGCTTAGAGAAACTTTACTGATGAACTGCTATAAATGGTGCAACGCCTCTTTCAGTTTTTCTAACTCTCAGTGTGGGTGTTACTTTCTGTGAAAGAAAGGGAAAAAGCATGAAGAACAGATATGTAATTCAACAGAACAGTATTTAATCCTGAAAATATTAGCAGCTATTATGTGCTCCAGAGCCCTCCACCAGTCTAGATATTTCAGTGAAAAAAAAATACCAACTTCTTCCCCCATCTTCAGACAAATGAATTACAGCCACCACATCTGCAGCTCACATTCTGCAAACACTGGCAGCTTAGGCTTCAGTTGGAGGTCAAGTTCAAGCAAGACCAAGCAGATGCTCCCATCTACTTTCAACCCTGAAGGCCTAAAAAGACTGCCATCACCTCATTTTCTGGTGCTTCAAAACCGCAGATCATCTTAAACACGCTCTACAGCAAAAGCTGAACTCTTGATAGATCAGGAGTATAGCCTCAAGCAAAACATCTACAAAGACCTCTATAAGCAAATCCTTAGCATGCTGGTAACATTCATCATATCATTTTAAGAAAAGATTGGTGCCAGGATGTTTGAAGGACTGCAGCAAGTTATGAAGGAGATGTGATGAGAGGAAACACACTAGCATCTCCAGTATCTGGAAATGCACAATCCAGCCTGTAAGGTAAAAGAGGCCAGGTAATTCTACAACAAGCATCTCTAGATGGCTCTATTCACATACTTCTACATTTACTTGTAAGAGTCTTACTCCATCTTTTCAGTTTCTTTTAAACAGAAATCATAGGGTTGCCAAATCCCATGTTTTAGTGAAATGATGCCAATATACACAGATAATTATTAATACGAAAGGCACCTAGTAAGATTCAAAAAGTACTATGAAAAAAACCCAACCCTCTCCTTTACACTACTGGAGAATAAATTAACTTGGAATTTATTAGACTGTGACACTCATTATAAGCGAGTTTCTCCACCTGTTTTTGTAGACTAGCCTTAATGGCTGGTGATTATTTGTGCTGAAATGGAAATAAGATTACATGTTTTTCAATTATGATAAGCTTCCATCCTATTTCACGGGAAGCTCAGTTTTCAAGAGGGAGAGGAAAAGTCAGCAAGAAAGGACGCATATACAGTATTTAGCAGCTGTGGGGAATGAATGTCTGGCACAACGCAAACTCTGCATATTAGTAATATACAGCGTGCAACTTCCTTTAAGAGTGACAAGAGGATACACAACTGGCTCCGGGGATGCCAACACACCTAACCTACAGAGGTGGCCCAAGTTCACCAAGCAGGCCGTCACCGGCCCTTCCTCATTCCTCCAGCAGGGCAGCAGGAGGGGGGAAAAGTTCAGCACCGGCACGATCCGCGCACCCGCCCGGACCGCGGACCCGGCCCTCCGCCGCCTGAGGCGCTGACGGCCCGGCCGCCCCTCACGGCCGGTGGCTGGAGGACCCCAGAGCCGCAGGGGTTACCCGGGACCGCGGCGCTGCACTCGGGCGTCCCTCCTTTCACCGGGCGGACACCGGCCTGGGACGGGGGCAGGGGCAGTGGCAGCGCCCCGGGTACCCTGCAGGCGGAGGGCAGCGCGACTCGGCTCCTTGCCGCAGCCCCCCCGGCCAGCCCCGCTCTCCCGGGATGTGCCTGGCTCCCCGCCCCGTGTCACCGGCCCTGCAGGACGGCTGCTCCCCCCAGGCCGCTCCGGGGGGCACCAGCGCTTGTCCCCGGGCACCACAGGGCACTCCTCC
>JAOEHX010031864.1:16955-27284 GCA_025448015.1 Bolborhynchus lineola
GCTACTGAGGCGGCAGCGGGCAGCCCATCGGTGGCGGCGGTGGCTCGGACGGAGCGGTCGCCCTTGGCCCGCCGGGTCTCTCCGCCGCAGCCCCACTCACCGCCCGCTGCACCACCGCAGCGCAGAGAGAGCAGTGCCGAAGCGCGTCGCTCCTCTAGCAACTGCCCCGGCGCTGCAGTGGTCGGAACGATCGCGCCGGCCGTTGGGGCGGTGGCTGCTCCTCGCCACCGCCCCAGGGCAGGGGAGGGGGCGCGGGGTCTCCCCTGATTAGGCCTGCAGCCGGGGCTGCCGCCTCCCGGAGCTGGCTCCGTTCCGGGGGGGCGGCCCGCCGGGACCTGCCACCCAGCCTCTCGCTCGGGGGCCGGGGCGGCCCGTCCTTCGCGCCGCGCTCTCGGCTTTGCGCCCGCCCTGTTCCCTCCCTCCGTCTGCCGCTTCCGCCCCTTCGGACGGGCGAGAGAGCGGACCCGGGAGATTAATAGAGAAATAACGACAAACGGGAATGGAGCAGTAACAGTCCCGGGGGAGGCTGAAGCGGAAGGTTCCGCCTGGAGAGGGAGGAGGACACCGCTCCGCTTCTCCCACCACCGCCGATGGTGCTGCTGCCCGTAGCCCTTGTGCACAAACGCGTCTGCCCGGTGTGTGAAAACGCTCCCGCATTTGCCTTTGCGGTCAACGTGGTCTGGAGATTTGAGGAAACATAGGAGAATATGATCCCGTGGTAAGGCGGGCCAGCCAGACCTTCCTGGGGTTTCTCTCCCTTTAGTTTCTGCAGCTGTGAGGAGGCAGTACGTGTTTATTTAAGTGTCATAGCAACTCCATAGGTACAAACACTCTCACGCAGTCGCTCTTCCAGTAAGTTAAGTATTTAGTTATTCTGGCTCAGGCAGGAGCACTTCTGTTTAGTTGCCGTATATAAAATACTGGATGTGAATAGATGCAATCAGTAGGACTAATGCTGTCAGCCTATGGTCAAATGTGATCTAAGGGGCTTTGAGCTAAAATTGCTGCTTCTAAAGTTTGGTGGGTTTCTTTTTTTCTGCTGTAGGTTTACTAACCTTGCTTCCAGGCTGGTTTACACAAGCATTGTCTATTAGGTATTCAGAAAGCCTGCCAAAATGTCTCAGCTTGTCATTTTTTTATTGAGACTTGGTAGTGTTAGGTAACTACCTGCTGCTTCTGCATCCTTTTCCATGTTGCTCCAATGCACTAGAGCAGGTCTTGAAGTGTCTTATCAGCTGAAACTGTCACTAAACTGCATGGTCTTTGGCAAGGATGCATACCCAGCCCTTTTGCACTGTGTAGCTGTATAAAAGAGCTTTTATAGAAACAGAGTGGAAAGGTGCTAATCTTTGCCTGCTAATGTTCACGTCAAGAGCAGACACTTATTTTGGGCTTTTTCCTATTTTTTTTCTTTGCATTAGGAGCAGAATTAGACTTTCTTTCATATCCTATGCAGCATACCTTGGGATTCTGACACTGCCTTGAACACTGAGAAGATTTCAAGGCCGTGCTGGAGGGGGCTTGGAGCAACCTGATCTGGTGGAAGGTGTCCCTGCCCATACCAGGGGTTAGAACTGGATGATCTTTAAGGTCCCTTCCAGCCCAAACCATTTTATGATTCTGTGAAGACATCACAGTTCGCAAAGCTTATTTGCATACCATAAGCAACACAAATCATCTTAAGGGTTAGAAATTCAGCAGAAATACTGTTGTCTCTTGGTGAAGCAACAGCGATCCTGGTGCAAAGAAGAGTGGGGTGGAAGGGAAGTAGGCACCCGTCAGGTATGGCCTGGCAGAAAACTGAGCAAGTCTTTGCAATGCTAAAAACCTTATTTACTCAGCTGTAAAGAGACTTCAGCCCTTTGCCTCTTTCAACTTTTGTCATGAAAATAGAAGTCTGGTATTTCAAAATACATAAACCTGGGCTTGCTTGACTTGCGTTAGCAGCACACAGAGTACAGGCCATAGTGGTCATACCCCAGAGGCAGTGCTGTATTTGCAGAACTGTCATAGAGATGCTGAGGTCCCATTGAGTTTTATAGTAAGAATAAGATAATGCTCATGGTAAAGGATCTTCCCAAAGGAGCTGGTGGTGGGAGGACATAAAGCTTGTTCTTCAGTACCCAGCCTCTTCTGGAGTAAAACAATTCCACCAGTATTTTGTCTCATGTTAACAGCAGAACTGTCTTTAGCCCTGGAAAAAGAGGCTTGAGCAACTGTGGGTACGCAGGATGTCATGATGTATTTAATGCAAGATGAGAGGTATTTAAATTGCTGTTTACATTTGGATTGTGCTTATACATTCCATCCATCTATATCCTCTCTCCATTTTCAGGTGGCTAAACCATGAAGTGGTTTGGTTTGCTGGTTCCTCTGCCCTGCAGTCCCTCCTCAGAGTGCCTACTACTTGCCTGCTTTTCAGTGTGAAGCAAAAGCAGAAACTGCTGTGATCCTTAGCTGTACTGTAGTTAAGAACATTACTTTTAAATCTTTATCAAAATATCTCTCCATTTAAATGTCTGTATCTGATGGAGTATTTAATTGCTGCCACAGGAAAGGTGGTGACTTAGTTATACTGACCGGTATCATAGTTCTAGTAG
The DNA here is from genome assembly GCA_025448015.1 of Bolborhynchus lineola. Classification (NCBI taxonomy): domain Eukaryota; kingdom Metazoa; phylum Chordata; class Aves; order Psittaciformes; family Psittacidae; genus Bolborhynchus; species Bolborhynchus lineola. The sequence goes on from JAOEHX010031864.1 coordinate 19,556, forward strand.
CAAATCTTGCAGGCAACCAGCCTTAGCAGTGGTTTTGCCATAGTGCTAAGCAGTGTGTAAATGGGAGAGTATTTATCAAAATCCTTTTTGACATTTGAGTAACAGCAGCAAGATGGGGGATCCGTAAGCTCTGAAGGCAGTATTGTTGGTCATGGCTAAATAACAAAATAAAAGCATGATAAGCCCTTTATTCTTGCCCTTTCAATTCAGAGTTTTGGTTTTGTTCAAATCTTGTCTGATTGCTGTTTGAAAGTTTCATAGTGGAGGCAGCCACCAGAATGAGGATGGAGAGCAAACTGCTAACAGTCCTGTAAATGTGTTAGTAAAATGGGGAGGGGAGGGGGGAAGGAACTTGGAAGAAATACATTCACTCAGACTTTAGGGTATGAATTGCTGGGGTTTGTTTTCTAAACTTATAAATGTGAGTAAACTCTTTTGTCAAAAAAAGGAGATTCAGGAGTTCATGAACATTCATTGGATTCCATTCATGTAGCAGTTGGTAGTTCTATTTGTTCATTTTCCCCAAAAGCATGTCAGTTATATGAGCAGGCTTAATGCTTCTGGTTTCAGGATTGCTTTATATACAGATCAAGAATAAAATGCAAAGGTAATTCTGAGTTACATGACTAAGGATAATTTGCACTTCTCTGTCATCTTTCAGCTACAGAGCCCAAAGCACTTGCATTAATAAAAAAAAAGAGAACTATATGTAGAACTATTTCACCAACACTGAAATACAGTGTCTGTTTAGCAGCAGAAAGAAAATGATACTAAGAATCCCTCTTATATAATTGTCATGGAAATATGAATTTGGATAGTCGGAATGTTGTTATGCAAATAGTATGGCCATGATGCTGGGGCTAGTGGATATATTCCTGCAAAAGGTACCACACAGTCATAGGCTGGGTTTTCCTTTATACTGCATCAACTATCTCCCCAGTGAATTACAAAAGAACTGCTTTAGCATAGAAACTTAATATTTCTCCATTTGGATTAATACCATTGTTACAGTAGGTAAGAATTTTGGCAGCTATTGTTGGTCATGGCAATCCTTATGTTCTGGGGACAAAAAATTCTTTCTGTCAGAATAAATAAGAAAAGTGGCTCATTCCAGACTAAGTTTGTTCGCTCAAAGAGCTGTTCTAGTATATCTAGAGAGGTTTATTGATAAGGATGTAAGAGCAAAAACCTTTCCATTAGAAAATCTACAGAAATAAAATGTTTCTTGCTGAGTGAACACTTTGCAATGCCTACAATAAGCAGGTTCAGTATGACTTAATCAGATGTTCTTTCCTTTAGTGAGGATTTTATCAGATTTGTACTGACCTCAATGCATAGAAAATATTTATATTCAAACCTATGATTAGGTTTAAAGCATTAGCAAAAACGTTTTCAATGCTGTGTTAAAGTGCAAAGATATCAGATGCTCACCTGAAAAATAGAGGCATCTTTGCGCTGGTGAACTGTTTTGATACTAATCTTAGGGGAGCCTAGAAGACTGCTCAGAATATTGCCTATAAACAAACATCACATGCTGAAACAGTAATATTTCCTTGAAATATTTTCTGACAGTAATTATGTGTCTTTTAATTATATCTCCACTGAAAAGAGATACTCATGGCTTCTTGTGCTGTGCAGGAATTAATAAGATCTGAATCTTGCAATAAAGAGCTGTTTGACTGACACAGCAGTGTTGAGTGGTACCTTGTACAGGTATGATGGAGCAATGAACTGGTTGCGAAACCCTCTGGAAACCTTCAGTACTTCTCAAAAATCACCCTAGAAATAAAACAAAGGTGGAGGTTATAACGAATAAACATCACATTAGATGTGGATAAGTAAAAGAAGCTTAAGTCAACTGCTTGAGAATTTTTAATCCACTGCCAGGATATTGTTGCCAGCTTTGGTAACAGAAAGGAGATCCTCTTCTCGTGTGGAAACTTGGAGTCTTCATCTCTTGAACTGTTCTCAGAGTCAGAGAAAAAGGGGCAGGGACAGAAGGACAGGGCACTGTACCTGAAGGAAGAGGAGCTTGCTGGAGACAAACTAGTCAACAAATGAAGAGCTGAGTCAAGCAAATTATTTCTAAGGGAACAAAAGAGAAAGCAACAAAAAAGGAAAAGATGCCCCACTGACATGACTGCTGAGTCAGTCTGTTTGTCCTATGTCTACCACTAACAAGAAAAATGGAAGGAAAGATCAGGACTGAAAGACTGAACCATCAGTGCCAGTAGTTTAAATAAAAATAGAAATAAGAAGAAAGAATACAATCTTTATTTCCAATCTGTAAATTTACATTTTCTAGCACAGGTTTTCCTGAAAACTGAGAGACATGGAACCAAGCTGTTAATTATTACAAAGTAGATCATAAAGTAGAAATGTTCTGTCACTGTTGTTTTTTAAGAAATTGTATTTTCCTAAGCAGCAAACAGCCTGTTTTAATACATGTGTATTCATTACAATGCAGTCAGTGTCTGTCTGATAACCTAAGTATAAAATGAAATAACACCATCTGCTTCCCACAGAACAAGAATCTGTCATTCAGGTGGAACCTGCATCGATGTTCAAAAGAGGAAAATTGAAGGAGGACTGAATCACTTATTCACCCCACAGTATGGCTTTTCATTTCTGTTGTAGGACACACTGATGGGAAAGCGCACAGTCCTCTTTTCTGTGTATACAGGCTTTAGCTTCCAAGTTTGATTGTCAGCCAGAAATCCAAGATTATTTTACAGTAAAAAAAAATCCATGGTAGGGTTGGAGTGCAGTACCTCTTTGTAATGTATGACCCAGAGAGGGAAAATCTTCTGAGGATATTAAATCTGTTAACACCTACTTGATCACATAAGTTTTCTGACATCCTGCTTTCCTACTGAGTTTGTGGGGGTCTTTCTCTGAATCCTTCTCCTCCACCTCCTCCATCAAGTATTAATGTATACATATACTGTCAACAGAGGTTCCTTCTTGCCCAACACTTCCTTCTTACTATTGCTCTGCACTGTGCTACATACATTGTCCTATGCCATCTTGCAATGACAGCCTCAGAACACTAATGTTCTACTGAGGCTATTTTCTGTTGTCACATAAACCCATTTTTATTTGACAGTATTTTTATTCTCTCTAGATCCTCTGTCAGATGATGGTAGTGGAGAGGTGCTTAGACCACAGAAAGATGCTGTTGAGGGTAGAAAAGGGTTCATCTCATCTTCCTTTTGAGATTTTCCCTTACTTTATAGCAAATCAGCAGTTGGAATCACTGATCAAAACTTCTGGCAGTTTTCAGAAGCCCTTTCCCAAAAGTAAGCTGATGAAGACTGGCTGGAGCATACAGAAAGATCAGAAGGATCCTCCTTACATCACTGGAAGGAAATTTGTATCCTGTGAAGTTCATCAGGAGGACAGTCAGTGAGTCCCAAGCATGCAAAGAGATTAATTTATTTTTCTCATCTTTAGAAGTCATACAGTGATACAGAAAGACATGTTTTCTCTAAGACAGGGCTGCATAATGACATACGGCAAAGTGCTGGGTGCCACATCTTAATCAAGACAAGTTAAAAAGAAAAGGGCAGTTAATATCATATGTATATGTATCCTTTTCCTTATATGTGTCCCAGTACTTAATTATAAAGAAATGTTTTTATGATATTTTTGTAAGAAAGCTTGATAGTTTTGGCAATATTAGAAGATATTGATGAAGAAACAGAAACGACTATTTCTTTGTTTATCTAAATTTCCCTTAAGTGTGGTCCAGCTTATGGCACACCATAAATCTGTCTAAAAATCAAATCACTCTAAAAGCAAACACAACTGATAAGAAGAATTGTGCCTGATATCCACAAATCCATTTACATACCTTTAGTTTTTATAAGACCAAAAATCCCCATAGGTATTTTCTCCTAAATACTTGGCATGCTTTCAGCCACACCTGAACTCAGTTGACTGGGTGCATGTATATTTCAGATGCAGTGGCCTGACTCCTTTACAAGTTTGAACATGAATTCTCCTAACAGCTGCAGCGCAGCAAACATGTCTTAAACCCTGATAGATGGGACCACTTGCAGACATGGCAAAGTCACTGGGTGGCTTTAGGTGAAGCTTGGAGATTTGGGGAGCGTTCTTTCTTGTTCACTGGTGTGAAGCCATGCAGACAGAAATATGCTGGGCTAGATGGGACTTTTTTACCTTGGCAGCTCATGAAAGACTAAGGCATGTGTCATCCAAATTATTAATATATAGTGAAAATAATTATAAGCCTATTCAAATGTAAGTTCTTTTATATTGTGCGTAAGATCATTGTGTTAAAACTCTTGGCAATTAAGAAAAAAATCCAAGCCAGAAATAAAATTATAGTAGTTGTACCTCACTCTGATCCCTCGCCCTGCTGAAAGCACAACAGATGTTTGATTCCCATGTTTCCAGTTTTGCAGGCAGGCTTAAAAAAATTGTGCTAACAGGCAGGCAAACAGAAGTGTTCTCTAGATATTTAAGAATTCTCTACCATCAGAGATCAGCAAAATGAAATGGGAAAATAGACAGCTGTCTGTTGTCCAATGAGGTTGCCATGCACAGAGCAATGTGGAGAAACAATGATAGCGAGGAGGATTTCTAGCTGCTTGCCTGAAATAGGGACTGTAGCTGACAATGAGGTTTACTAGCTGCTCCTTTTCTGTGCTTCAGGAAGGTGAGATGACCTTTTGAAGAGAGGTGGGAAGAAAAAGGAGATCTCAACTCCACTAGATCTGGTCTTCCACAGGGGTGCAGCACTATGTTACCGTCTTAGCCAGGGCATGAGTTATACAAAACTTATCCCAGGACCATCAAGCCACGTGGTAGGATGTATCAACCTGCAACCCTGTGATATTCAAGCTTCAGTGTGTTCAGGCTAGTATCCTGTTTAATGGAGAACTGAAGCCAATATAGTTTGCTTGACCTGAGTGAAAAAGAAGTTCAGTGTGCTGCTGGTATGTCTCTTGAGTGTGGGGAAAGTCAGCTTCCTTTTTGTCAGGAGCTTTAATGTCTTCTCAGGCTTTGCTGGGAGTTTAAATTAAAAAATAAGATACCCAGGGTTTTGTGGTTTTTCAGTGTCAGTTGAAACTGCTGAGCAGGTTTATACAGTTATACAGAAAAAGTAAACAGAAAGTTACTGAATTAGGTTTACATGTAGACATTGAGATAAAGCATTACGATTAAAATCTTGCTTTCACCATCTCTCTTAAATGTTAGCAGCTGATGTGTATTTTCAGCAGTTAATGTTTTACTGCATTTCAAAACTGGAGCAGGGAGACTCAAACACAGAGCTGGAACAAGTACATTCAGTGACAGAGGCTAACAAAACCTAGTCGGAACTGAAGTAGAGACAAATACTCATCACAGTGATTAGGTCTTTAGTGGTAGTAGGACATGGGCTGTAGGCATCTATTAGATGTGGTGGGAAGCTGGGATCACATCCGTCCCTAGAGTGTGGGAACACCAGGGCTGCATTTGCATGATGGTGCAAGCTAATATTAGGAGCAGCTGGGCTCCCAGTCAGGAGTTTACCAAGTGTTCCTTCACTGTGGGAGGAAGACTCATGTCTGAGGTTAAAAAAGAAGTGAATAGAATGGAGATGAGTATTTACTTGCTGATGTGCAAGTTCCTTGAAAGAGCAGCTTGTCAGAAAATTGTGTTGTAGATGAATGTACCTGGCCCCCTCAGCCAGTCAGGCAGTGCCTATGGAAGGTCTGCTTAGGCATGAGAAGAAAAGGTTATCCCATTTTATTTTCCAAGACAACAGAAGAAACGGGACTGTGCTTAGCCTTGCCTGGTTCCCGGATCACTGTTACTGTATGCTGTCTCTGAACATCATGTCATAGGCTCACATGCATCTCCCTTTCCTCGAATGCTGAAATGAAGCATGCCCAGTCATGAAAATTTGAGGATTTTGTAAGGATGAAAACTGGCTTTTTTCAAGCACACTGAACTAAAAGATCTTACTTTAGAGGTTTCAGATAACTCAGATAGGAACACTGCCAAGTGTAAGCTAGAATTGAGATGTAGCTCTGAAAACTGCCTCTTATCTTACCTACATAACACAAGGGCCATCTCCATCTTGCAGGGTGAAGCAACTCCCTCCTTGCTAAGATTAAATGTGTGGCTGAGGTATTTATTCAATTCCTAAAGTGTACCTATACCTGCCTTGAGGCACATCTACACAGACTACAGAGTTGTTTACATAAAATCAAGAAAGGGAACCCAGAGTGATATAGCCTCCTCTGGTAAAAAGTCAGACCAAAAAATCCCAGTCACTCATGAGGATCAAAAACCCTTCAGGCCTGGCTTCAGGCACAAAACCTCCACAGATTAGATAAAATAAGACTGGCAGCAATCCCGAACTGGATCCCAAACTGGAGTTCTGCCCAGCCAACTGGAAGAGCTGGGAGCCATCCAGGGATAATACCTCCCTCTCTGACATACAGAGCAAGTGTCAGGAGGGGTGAGAAAAGCTCCCTGGCTGCTTCTGCAGCCGACTGGTGGGGAAAAAGGGTGAGCAGGAAGGTGGCCATAGTCCAGATCATAAATAACTTTACTACAGAATAAAACCACCGATTGAGCAGACACTGCAACCTGTGAGACACTGGTGCTGAGTTTTCCACAGCATCAGACAAATGGGTAGCTGGGTTGCTGGTGCCTGTGGGTAGCCTTCAGGTCCAGTCCCAGGTAATGTGTATCCTAAATGCTGATCCTAAATGCTGACGCAGGACAAAACAAATGATCATACTAACAAGAATGATAGTCTGTGTTTGTCTTTCTGACTTGAATCTTTCTCCTGCCTCCTTTGGCAGGTACAGTTGATAGTGCAATTACAGATCTCAGCTATCAGCTAATGTGTAATTTTACAAATCTCAAACAGCAATTGATGAGAACCCCAGTGCCAGCATGAAACCTGGCTCTCCATGCATCAAATGGAAGGGTTGTCTAACATGCCACATCACAGCAGGAAAAGGGCCTTGAAACTGAGAGATTTGGAGGGGACATTTGGAGGTCTAAGATCATTCAAAATGAAAGAAATTCAAAATCATTAAAAATAATGAAAATAAAAGAATCAAATACCATTCTAAATAATTAAAAATAAAATCAATCTGATTTCTGACCACACCACCCAAGTCTTGGAAGGCAGATGCAGGTACAGTGAGAATGAAGACCCTGGGCCCACTGTAGGAAAGGAACTGGTCTGAGACCATGTTAGGAACCTGAATGTACACAAGTCCATGGGACCTGATGAAATCCATCTGTGGGTCCTGAAGGAACTGGCAAATGAAGTTGCTAAGCCACTGTCTGTCATACCTGAAAAATCATAGCAGTCAGGTGAACTTCCCGATGACTGGGAAAAGGGAAATATAACCCCATTTTCAAGAAGGGGAAAATGGATGACCTGGGGAATTACAGAGCAGTCAGCCGCACCTCTATGCCTGGCAAAATCTTGGAGCAAATTCTCCTGAAAAGCATGCTGAGGCACATGAAAAAGAAGGTGCTTGCAGCATGGCTTCACTAAGGGGAAATCCTGCCTGACCAATCTGGTGGCCTTCTATGATGGGACTATGGAACTCATGGACAGGGGTAGAGCAGTTGATGTCATCTACCTGGACTTGTGAAAAGGGTCTGACACTGTCCCTCATGACATCCTTTTCTCTAAGTTGGAGAGACATCAATTTGATAGGTGGACCACTCGGTGGATAAAGAACTGGCTGGA
>JAOEHX010031866.1:6736-16852 GCA_025448015.1 Bolborhynchus lineola
AAAAAAAAACAAAAAAAAAAAAAAAAAAAACAAAAAACAAAAGTACTTTTTTTTTTTTTTTTTTTTTTTTTTTCTAAAAATATATTAAAAATAATAAAAAAAAAACCCAACCAAACAAAAAGAAATAAACAATACTTTAAAAATTCTATGAGCTTCACCGGACTGAATCACCACCTTCCCTTACATACACTTCAGTTAAGATTGTAGCCATATTAAAAAATGAAAAACATTAAAAAGGAGATGAAAAAAGTACAACAGCAGCAGCAAAGAGATGAAAGGCAAAAAGGACTGATGACATTTTATCAGTATTGTGAATAAACTTGAACACAAAACACAAGCAGTTCCATGTCATATCTTCAGTTGTAGAACTTTTTCCTGTCTAAGGTAAAGCAACCAACTTGAACTTTCTATTGCAACACGATTCACGGTTATTATATAAGGGAATCAGTGTTCATGTATGTATATATTTATTTATGTGTAATTTAATGGGAATTGTAAATATGGTGAGTCTGTTTTAAGCCTTTTTTTATTTATCTGGTGATCTCGTTTACCTCTTGTTTAGTGGGTTTTAAATCTTCCCCTCTTAGTTCATCATGTGGTTCATGGTACTTATTTAGATATCAGAGGTTTTTTGGGGGTTTTTCTCTGGGATTCATCATTTTTAGCCCTGTTGTAGCATGTTAAAGGCGACAATGAAGCAGCTGAACAAATAAAAACCCATGAATTTTTATATATAATTAGTATAACATTTAGTTTCTCATTGAAGATAAAATAAAGTGATGTCGGACCCTGGCAAGGTTTTTAAACATGTTAGTGGTTTTACAACCCTTATGTGTTGTAGAAAATGAAAGAAGTTATTTTCATCCACTGTCCTTTTCCCGAAAGCACCATCAGAGCAATAAATTAATATTGTCTTTTAAAACAAGATTTAGCTTTTCTTTCCTTTCTCCCCTCTTTTTTTCTTTTCTTTTTCCTCTTCTTTTGTTTTTCTCTCTTCTTTTTTTTTTCTTTTTTCTTTTTTCTTTTTTTTTTTTTGTTTTCCCAAAGAACTTCAAACATTTGGGACCACCTGGTATCCTGTATTTCCACTGGCCATATTGGAAGCAGTTATAGTTGTATTGTATTGAGTTGTGCCGGCAGTAGTCTCCATGCCTATCAATGTATCATAGTCCTTTGTTGCCCAGATAAATAAATATTTGATACGCTTTATGTCGATTTTTTTTATTCAGTGGCTGTCTTTACCCAGGCGTATTTTTGTTCTTGGCAGTATTTTTTATTCAGTATGGTTACAGTAATTGAGTTTAACTCTCCCTTGACAATTGCTCCTTGCAATAAGCAGCTGAACCCATTGTTTCCCTCAAGTATAATAAAAACTTACTTTCAACTCGGAGTTCAGAGCAGGGTATCATTTAGATATTCCACTGAGTCTGTATTCAGACAAATGACACAATAAAGCACAATGTATTCTTTTGGATAAAAAATTGTCTGTACTACTAACAAAATGACACACTATCTTTTCTTTAACCAAAACATAATTTTATTTAAAAAAAAAAATAAAGTTTTATTTTATTTATGTTGACCTCTAGGTTTTTATTTATGTTCCTATGTAGCATACAGAATTACAAGCCTATAATATTTTGTGCATGTAGTTGTCCAAATGCAGAGCAGAGATTTAAAAAAACATTTTGAGAAAGGTGTTTTAAAAAGGATCATTACTAAGCAAATACCAAAAAATAGGTGCTATGAAAAAATAATACACTGTTGAATCAGAGCTGGGTGCTCCCTCCCCCTCAAGAAAAAAAAAAAGCTCCATAGTTGATGCCAACAAAATCATCTCACGGTTGTGAACTTTAGTGAAATCTTGCAGGAGACAGATTATTTCTGATTGATGGTTCACGTTTTAGTGGAATGCACAGATTGACATTTGGAGGTGGTTGTGTCAGTTTATAAGGGCCTGAAATTTTTATCCAGAGTTTCTTGTGGAAACTGGTTGTAAAATAGGAAAGCTTGCTTTAAAAAAAAATAATTGATTGTGCATCTTGGAGATGGGCTGTAAAAACGTGAGAACGCTGACTTTGAATCTGTTTTCCTTGGCCCAGAGGGTAAGTGAAGTCAGGATCAGGCTGGATTATATTATATTATATCATAGGTAGGGTGGCTAATGTGGCTCAGAATGTAAAGGCATTTTAAAGAGATGGTCTCCTTTAAGTGCTGATGATGTTTTGGTGGTGATGGCTGATTTTTCGCTCTCTTTCCTTCCCGCCCTCACTCTCCCCCCCCCTTTTTTTTTTCTTTTTTGCTCAGGCAGGAATTGAGGCGGTTAAGAGGGAGGTGTTTACAATAAGGCCGCAATGAGAATTAACATTTGCTCATATGTTTTGACGTTTGCTAGGGCTGGTGAAGCAAAGCATTAGATAAAGCCCAAGATGTTTCATTTTGCTTTGGTAATCTACTTATGGAAGGCAGTGTAAAATCAATCTTGCCAAGCAGAAAGAGAGTTGGTGGAGTCTAAATTCTATTTTCAAGAGCCAGCCAGTTTATAAAAATGGTGAATATTTTTTTCCTATAAATTGAAAGTGGATCTTTTGAATGCAAAGCTGCAATTGTTTTAAAAACAGTTATTTATTATTTCCAAGAGAGACTGGTTAACCGTAAAGTAGATGTAACAAAATAATGAGGTGAATGAACCCTAACTGTACATATTCTTGACATAAATGAAATGCACAGTACTGTAGCAGGTGAAGTGAAGCATTGTCTATCAGGGCTGTTTTTCTTGGCTGCATCTCAGATTGTGTGTGGGATCCTAACCTCAGGCACAATAGCATTCATAAACAGGAATACATTGCTGCTCTTTCTACAGCAACACATAAATACTCATTTTTAAACGAAAACAATCTTATTAAATACCATTCATTCATATCTGGATTTACAGATGCTTGTTACTTTTTGAAACCTGCACCCAATATAATCGTTTTATACCGGGCACTGTATAACGCAGTCTTCTGCTTGAACATTATGAGGTCGTAATAAATAATATTTTAAAGATATAATTAGGTACTTTATGTTAGGAGAGCACATTTTGGGTATCCTGCTGCTGCATTAGCAAGCCACCAGAAAACAGAAATGAAATGACCTTGCATGGATTTCTTTATTACTGTTATTTCTAAGGAAGGATTTTACAGGCGATAATGGAAATCAGACTAGCTTAGGTTCAGCCTCTTCTGCTGTGACCAATATGCAGTTACTAAAACGTGCTAATTACTTTAGCATTCTTTGGATGCATTTTTAACGTTCTGATCAAGACACAGCAATGAAATTCTAGGTCATGCTTTTATACACCAAACAAAAATCTGCTGTTATTTTTCACCCACACCACCCCCAAGGTTGGCTGCAAGGAGGGTGCGCGGTGGCTGAATGTTAGACCGTCACTGCCACACTAAGCTAATTCCTACATGTGAACCAAAATACAGCTCTGTGCTCTTTCACCATGAACAAGGACAGCCCTCCCCTTTGTACCGTAATTTACCCCACCCTCCAAAAATCAAATATTAATATAATTTGAGATTTAACTGGTGGAACAGTCATCAGGACAGCAATGCCCCGCAGCTGAAATAATATTTAAAATAGAAGGGATTTGACATTTGAGAAGTCAGTGGCTTGAAATACCCAGTTGTACTTAGCTAATTCAGTCCTTAACCTCTGGTTTCAAATAAATCAATTACAGTCGATTCCACTTCAGTTCAGAAGTGCACAAGGTTTTTAGTTAATTGAATACATTTTATTCACTTGCTAGGAGTATTCATTTATCCAAACCCTTACATTTAAAGGCGATTTCTTTATTGTCCATGATAAATTCGACTGTGTAATCAGATCAGCTCCTTGTTTGTTTACCCGTCTTATGCCTCGCATTTAAATTCCAGAATGCACACTTCCCTTTCCTTCCTTGGTATGTGCCTTTCTCAGCCCAGACCAGATTCCCAGAGCATCAGCTCTGTCGTTTGCAAAGTGTAGCTAAAATAGCAAGAGCTCTTCCAATGGGAAGCAATGCAAAGCCCATCCCAGCTAGTAAGGGCAGAATGATTTAAACCAGCTCAATAATGCAACATGAGGGGTCAAGAGTGTAAAAAAGAAATGATGCTTCTGATTCTGTCCCATGTACCTTCACTGAATGTTTCTGCTCCCTGCCCTGCATGTGGTGCGAGCTGTTAGCCCTTAAAATGGATTTGGAGCCGGTTCGGTGTCAGCAGGAGAGGATTTTTGCTGTGTACTAGGCAGTGAAGTTGTGTCACTTATCCATTTTCAGTAGTTATTGATATATGCTGTACTTTGCATGTGTTGTTTGCTGAATCCTGCTGGCATTGGTTTGCTGTTTTGGAAAGGAAAGGGGTTAATTAGTGTCATTATCAATCACTAATGCTTGTCTAACGTGTCCAAAGAATAATCAAGTTAGGGGACTGCATGAAGCTAACATCTGCTTCATTCCAGCTAAAGATTTTCCCTATATCGTTCAATTATTGGAACTCCACACCAGTTTCAGGCTTTGTCAGGGCCATAAAGCAGGGTCAGATAGTTAGAAATCTAGAATGGAGGAGAAAGTGCAATATAAATAACAAATGGCTTCGTTATTTGAGTTACAGGTGCAAGAATGGCCGTGAAAATGAGCAGGGATTGCTAGAATGTGTTCTTTCTTTTTATCTCCAGTATGGAGATAAAAAAAAGTCATCCAAGCCCAGTTCTTAAATAATTTATTCTGCATAGGTTACGTCCTCTCTATTTGCAATATTCGGTTAAGTAACCCTAACCTGCCAAAATAGGTAGCTCAAAGTAAGCAATTTGAAACAGAGAAAAAGTAAAAGTCTTTCATGACCCATTACTAGTGCAGCCTTACCGGCTTCAGAATATCAAAATATCTTTTTTTCTCTTCTTCTAGTTGAAGTTTCAAGGCTTTCTTAGGTGGCTGAAATAGCTGATATTTCAGGCAGAGTAAATAGAAATACAGCTTATGGTGGTGATGAAGGCTTGTGTCCTTGAACTGTTACTGGTGCCTGGTACTGTAGATACAAAGGTGACATATCTGTGGTCTTTTATTCCCTCTTACAACCACTATAGTCAAGTCTCTCTAGTGTTGAGTTCAGCTTCAGTAGCCCAAAGGGCCAAAATTTCTTATCTAGCCAACAGAGTGGTTAGAGCACCATCACAGAGTGAATGCAGTGTGGAAATCACACCAAGGCTAACGAGAGCTTTCTGGTAGGGTAGGAGGCAGCTGTTGATTCCCAGCGGCACTTATCTTCTGGGCCTTGATTTTGCAAGGCAAGTGCCAGCACCCAAAGCCTGTGGTTATCCCATGGAAGTATGAATCCCTCCCCCTCCAAACCAGGGCCTGGAGGTTACTCCAAGCTCCTTGGTTGTCCTGTTCATAGTCACAGAGCTTATTTATGCAGACATCTTCCAGGGTTAAGAGGAAAATCACGGCCTAAGCCTAAATACTTTTCTGTTCAGAGCAGGAAGGTGGAAGACTGCTAGTCGTGAAGTGTGAGCCATTTCACCATGTCGTTCCTTGGGTGTGCTGCTTACACACACATCCTAGTTTCTATAGGAGATCTGCAGTGTCTACAGGAAGACCTTCCTGTTGCTTGTGGTATAGTTAATTGCCTTTGTAATACTCTATTGAAAGCAGATGCAGAGGCTCTGAATAGAGAGTTGTTTTCCAGCAGGAGTGTGGGCTGTGCTGTTACACTCACAGGCTGAGGGATGTAAGTTGCTTGTACACAATGTTTTTGGTTATATTCCTACCCGCTCATTCATCCTGCAAAACTTCCTGCCTCAGCACTGTTTCAGGCACAGCCTCCTGCTCTCTGTGTATGATCCACTCTGATCCCCAAAGCTGAGGATAAAGAAATGGAAGTGTGAAATATTTGGGGCACATTTCTGGTTGTAGAGCAGAGCATTTTTTGGAGATCCCAGGAGAAAGGGAACTGTGTTCACTTTCCTTCTCTTTCTCTCTCTCCCTCCCCACCTCCTTTAAGCATGTCGGCAGGCTTTCCTCCCACCAGCATATCCTCAGTGCCCTCTGCCTTGCTAATGGGTGCTGCTCCCTGTGCTTGTCCTGTCTCTCTTCTTGTGCTGTGGCCATTTGTTTCCTGTGATGGAAGTTATCTCTCTGCCTTGCAAACAAGGCAGCTTGGACAATAGCTAGGGAGATGCCCCAAACTGCAGCGCACACCCTAGCAGGGAAGGGCCGTACTGGGGTGTGATGGCAGGGTCTGTGCCTTGCCTCAGAACTCCTTTCCTCATTAGACTTAATGAGGTGTACTATAATAGTGTTTAAAAAGGTGCTCCTACCATCCCATGCCCATGTTTTGGAGCCTGTGGCTCTTAGTATGGGTGTAGATGACCCATGCCAGAAGCTAATGGGTGTCCCTTTGCCACAGGGCCTGGATACAGGCTCCTCCTTGGGGTGTAGGTGTTTGGGGTGGGGATGAGCTTCTTCCCATCCCTGCACCCTTGTGAGAGTTTGTGTCTATCCAGCTGGAAGAGGTAGGGTTTCACAGGGACCAGGAAAAAGGGAGCAAAAGCAGGATGGTGGATGTGGCTTAGAAAAAAATCAGGTGGAAAGGAGGAAATTGAGGTTTTTGCCTTGTGTCTCCAGGAGAGCCTGGACAGGCCCCTGGTAGGTGGGATGTAGATTGCGCTGGCCCTTACTGTAGCTGCTTTTGGAAAGTTTCCTGGGAAAGGTTTGGGGAAGCTGGAGCCTCCAGCAGAACTGGCTGCTGCTACAACCCTCTTGGAGGCTGGCTGTTTATTTGTTCTCATTGTCATACCCAGGGAGGTTTTCCACCTAGGCCGCCTCTTTCTCCCTGTCTGTCTGTGTGCCGGTGTGTAGAGCTGTGTGTACATGTGCCTGTGGGCAGAGGTGTGCATGCGTCTATGGGTGTTTGTGTGCATGTGTGTACTATCTCTTTATCTTTATGGGTGTGTGTATTTATCTCTTCATCCCTGAGACTTTTGGAGAAGCTGTGAGAAGAGGGGGTGGGGTGGGCTGTCTCCCGGATAGTTGATATTCCAGGTTCAGCCTCTTTCTCCGCTCTCATTCTCTAAACCCAGCCAGGGGGAGTGTCGCCCCAGGCCGAACATATGCTTCTTTCCATTGCACTAATCCACCTTCAGCGTGGAGGAATAATTGCTCGAGTGTCCATGGCTTCTCGGCGCTTTGTCCCTCGCTGGCTCCCATCAGCTTGGCACACGCCATTTCAATCAAATCCTTTCAGACCCCTGTCTCCTTTTATCACGTCCCCGCTCCGGCGAGAAGAGGGAGGAGAGGACCGGGCTCCCCGCAGCCCCGGTGGTGCTGAGCCCCTTATCCCCCCGCCGGGAACAAAAGGGGCCACCGAGCAGCATCACCGCGCTGAGTTTGCTCTGGTTGCAAAGGCGTTTGAGTATGTTGTTGTTGATGATGCTGGAAAAAGGAAAAAAGAAAAGGCACCCGCCGGGTGGTTGTGCTCTTTTCCCTGGTGTGGGGAAGAGGGACAGCTCCTGTAGCCAGCTCGGCCATCCCCGCCGTGCCGTCGGGTTTGGGGCTGTGCGCGTGAAACCTTCGCTTCTCGATAGCTGTGCTGCCGCTGACAGGGCAAGGGCTCTGAATTAGCGGGTGGAAAACTCCCGCGACTCTCCGTGGGCTGGGGAAAGGGGTCCTGAAGGAATCTGCCCTCTCCCCGGCTACCCCCCTCCAACAACGGGACAGAGCCGCTGGGCGCTGGCGACGGGCAGGGGTACTCCTGCCCCCCGTCCTGGCGGGCTCCGAGGCCCGCGGAGGGGCGGCGTGGGGCTGGTGCTCTGCCCTGCGGCACGGACGGGCTCCGGCTCTTATTCGTTCGTTTGTCTGTTTGTTTATTTTTCCTTTCTGTGCCTTGAGGAGAGGGGCTCGTGGATGGTGTGAAGAGGGTAAAAATTTTCTCCTCGAATGCCCGAGTTGAGGGAGTGAAGGGAGAGGAAAGCAGGATGGTTAACCGAAGGAGATTTAAAATTAGCGGAGGGGGTGGGGGGTGGAGAAAGAAAGATGTGCAGATTTTCTCATACTTGTGGGACTGTTCAGCCCTTTCTCACCTCTTGTTTTGGGGCAGCTTCCTGGGACGGATGATGGGGGCAGCCCTCACCTTGGGCTGGCTACGCCACCGTTCCCGGGGGACTCCGTTGCTCTTCCTTGGGTGAGGGCTGCCCGCCAACCTGCCCGCCTTGCTATGCTGGGGCTGCAGGGAATGGCGATCCTGCCTCCCCCATCAGCCCTTTGGGATCGCCGCAGTTGGGGACCGAGGTTTCCTTAAGTGAGCGGAGTGCCGGGCAGTGTCGAGGTGCCCCTTTTTCACTCCCCACCACCCCTCCACCCTCCCGGCTGCGAGGGGCTTTGCAGGGACACACCGGGGGGAGCCGCCCGGCGTTTTCTCCTCTCAACGTTTGCTCCGTGAATAGTTGTGTTACTAA
This sequence comes from Bolborhynchus lineola, assembly GCA_025448015.1. Classification (NCBI taxonomy): domain Eukaryota; kingdom Metazoa; phylum Chordata; class Aves; order Psittaciformes; family Psittacidae; genus Bolborhynchus; species Bolborhynchus lineola. Next base: position 15,215 of record JAOEHX010031866.1, read on the forward strand.
AGCGTGGGTCTTCCCTGCTGCTGAGAAAAATCGCCTTAAAAAAAGAAGGAAAAAAAAAACACCCTCCCCTTTCCTCTAGGTTTGGATTTAACCGCAACATCTACAGAAACTGCCTTATGAAAACCAGACTTTTCTATGAAAAGACTCTTCTGGCAGCAATTAGTCTGGCTTTCTTTAACAAAATTCTTTGTAATGTCATTCAGGGGGGAAAAAAACCAAAAACACAACAACAACAACAACAACAAAAGGATAATTTTGATTACCAAGTGAAAAAGAAAAAAGTAAAATAAAATAACTAAAAATCAGCATAATCGGGTTTGTCCTGAACAACAATAACAATAAAAGTTTAATTTCCCATTGATCGAAAAACTCGCTGAAGTCTTGTAAGGGTGGGCTTTCACGGGAAACGGGCTCGTTCAGTTCCTGTCTGATGGGCATCAAAGGTATTAATTCACACACTCGTTACAGACTTTCTGCAGGAGCTTTGCCCCAGCCCCACCTCAGCTGGGGAACGGCAGGGGGGCAGGGGTGCTGCTGCCTGCAGTAGGCGGCTCTGGCCGGGCCCCGCGCAGCTGCGCCCGCCCCCCGGCAGGTAGCGCTCGGCTGAAAATCGCACGGCTCCTCGGGGCGCAGGGAGAAGCCTTTCCTTATCCCCACTCCCCCCACGGGACCTGCTTGTCTCCCCTTGGGTTCCTGCCTCCAGCACGGCGGCGATACCCACCCCGACTCCCGGGAGACTCTCGGCTTGCTCCCTGCCTACCGGAGGAGGATGAGGAAGAGGAAGGGCAGAGGAGGAATTTCGCCCCAGGAGGCGGGGTAGGGTGGGGGGAGCTGCCTACCTGCGAGCCTGTCTCGGATGCTCGGGTAAAGCCAGTCGTTTCGCCTCATGCGCAGGTTTTTGCTACTTCCCCCCCTCTCTCGGTCTCTTCCTCCCTCTGTGCTGTGGTGAAAGGTTGCATGTTCCAGCTCAGAGATTCAAACGTTAAATTGCTAAAGCGGAATAGGAAAGGAGGAGAGAGAGAAGGAAAAAAAAAAAAAAAAAAAAAGGAAGCAAAAAGGCGTGTTTGCTTTTCAGAGCTTGTAAAAATTAAAAGGTCAGCTTTAATTAGGTTAAATACGAGTACTATCGGCCCAGAAACACAGACTGCAATAAACGCGTTACAAGCTCAATTGCAAAGTTAAAAAAAAAAGGGGGTGAAAAGTGCGTTGGGAGCGAGAAGAGCCTCACTCTTTCGGCATGATCCACCTCCCGCATCGCGTGTGCGGGGTTGCGCTCACCCCTATGAGGGGCGGCCCGGGCAGGCTGCGCAGTGCACATCTCACACCCTCCTGCCCCAGCCTCCGTCCTTTTGGGGTGCGATTTGTATTTCTCCGTGGTGCTTGCCCAGAGTGCGGGGAGCTGCTTTTGGAACTGAGCAAGGTGTGAGGTGTCTGTGTGTGAAGCTGCTGTGAACTTGCCATAGAACCCCGTGCCGCTCGATTCTCTAAAATACCTCTTCTCCCCAGCTGGTCCTGCTCTCTCAACTCCTTGGCAACACAACTTGGGGGTGGGAGGGGGGACGGGGGAACCATTTGCCCTGAATCACAAATTTTCATGGCTTGGAAAGGACAAGGTAACCTTCGTGTCTAGCGCAATTA
>JAOEHX010031869.1:0-26018 GCA_025448015.1 Bolborhynchus lineola
CATTGGTGTTATCAGTGCTGTTCCCAGGCCAAAAGTCAAAACCACAGCACTGCACCAGCTACCGAGAAGGAGAAAAAATGACTGCTACTGCTGAACCCAGGACAGTCAGTAATGAGTTTTAGTTGGAAGAAGGGTGAAAGAATAGGATAAAAATGTGGTGGACAGGAGATCTGAAGTTAGCAGTAGTTGTCTTCTGCTTTGTACTGGAGTGGGGAATGAGAAATGTTTTCTAGGAGTCTGCTACCTTAGGACTTGCACGTTGAGCCTAAAGGGGGATGATGATTATTACTAGACCTGTCCTGACTTACTGCTCATACAAGCCTGTAGCAAAGGCTCAAAATGCATGCTGCTACTGTGGAAGAGTCTGGATGCTGCTGATGTTCCTGAGTGACATCTAGTTCTGGGACAGTCATGTTCCTGCGTGAAGGACTTGATACTCATGTTGAAATTTCTGGGGAATGCTGACTTTGCACGGGTGTTCAATTACTGCAGCAAGAAGTGTTAGTTCAGGACTAGAGTACTGACAAACAAAAACGATGAAAACTCTAGCAGTTCTTGTTCTCTGGTAATTCTGCAAAGCTCAAGTACAAAACCAGTGCTGCTTTTAGAACCTTTGATCTGCAGTTCTACTTTGTTGCTGTGCTTCTGAGGAGGGTTTGTCAGCAATTTTGTAGCAAGATGATGCTCTTGTGTGTTGGAAGTTGTGCTTGTGCTACAAAATGCAAGTTCTGGCTAGTTTCGAGCAACCTTGTCCTGTGTAAGTGTGATACGGTAGCAAAATAGCTGGGTATAGTGTTAAGAACTGTAACCAGGAAGGTTTCAAAGCAGTGGGATGTAACTTTAACTCCTAGCGTCCTTGTAGTATTTCTGTCAGTTAATAGGCCAGGTGAAGGTGAATCTTGGTTACCGTTTAAAAGCAGTTCTAAGCAGAAATGGAATCATAGAATGGTTTGGGTTGGAAAGAATTGTAAAGCTCATCCAGTTCCAGCCCCCTGCCATCGGCAGGGACATCTTCCACTAGACCAGGTTGCTCCAAGCCACATCCAGCCTGGCCTTCAGCATTGTCAGGGATGGGGCAGCCACAGCTCTGGGCAACCTTTTCCAAATGTTTGGGTTTTTTTGCTAAGTCTGCTAAACAGCTGACTCCCTTGAGCACCAGGCTTTCTGATGTTCAGTAACACCACATGCCTGAATTCTGGCATTCTGGGAGTACAGTTATTTTCTGAATAACAGCAAATGTTTGAGTTGCTAAAGTAACAGAAATGTCAGGAAAGTATCGCTGTTGGAGTAGTTTTAATTCAGAAGATGAACTGGGGATAGTTTATACTTTACTAGTCAGATATTAAATAAAGAGCCAAAATGCTGTTGGGAAAAGCTGTACTGTACTTGAAAATATATGGGGAGTCTGGGAGCTGCTACAAGGTCTTGTTTGTGAAGGTGGTAGCTGAAGCTTTGCTGGGGAGCTTCTTGTGCTTGTACTCTTGTCTTCTGATGGGTGGGGTCTCTGGAATAAGAGCTAAAAGATTCTTCTGAACCATCACAAGAAACGCCTGCAGCACCAGTGCCTCCCTCTTTGGTTCGGGATACCATGTAGTATGAACTTGCTGTTGCTAGTTTAGCTAACTTTCATTGTATGTGCATGCTACTGGCTGCTTTGCTGAGCTTTATTTTTCTCCTGTTGTAGGTCTGGGTCCCATGGTAGATCTAAATCTGGCTTACCTGCTAAAAGGTGAGCATATACATACAAGCAACACTCAATATGTTATGTTTTGGGCTTTTTTTTTTTTTTTTTTCATTATTCAAAATCTCTGCTTGGATCAGTATTGCAGTTGCATGTGGATGAGGTGTGGGGTGGGCGTTCTTTCCTTCCTTTTTTTCTTCCCATTTTTTCTCCTAGGTTTCTTTTAATAGCTGTTTTGAAAGTATTTTTCATACATTAATGTAATTTTTATTGCTAGGTTTTTTTTTGGGGGACACTAAACAATTAAACAATTCTCCCAGGATTGTGGATACAGGTTTTTGTTTAACCCATGGTTGTGACAAAAGTATTTTTGAAAGCATTTGGGGCGTATCTTTCCTTACCTTTTGTTCTCAGCCCTCTGTAGTTTTTAGTGTTCCCGGCTTTGTGATTGACTGCTCCTGCTTTGCAGTTCTGCTGTGATCACTATGATCATTTTACAGCTGCTTTGATGCTGTGTTGCTCTTTCTGAGGGCTCCAGTTTTCAGCAGTTTTCCTTCTGCACTGCAGCTTCTTGCTTGAAGCAATTTGGTATACTTGCTGTCATCAGCGTTTCAATATATTTATATAACATCAAACCATTCTTACTGGTTTTAAATGGCCAGAAGTGGTTGCTGAGTGTGTACAGGTTTACCACATTGATGGCTTTTCTTCTTTTTTAACAGTCGTTCAAAGTCCAGATCACCATCTCCAAAGAGAAGGTAGGAATACCTTAAAACTTGAGTGTGCCATACAGTTACACGGCATCTACTCCAGACACGAGTGCTGGAGAAGTCAACTTGTGCAAGCATAGATGTTTAAAGTTTGTCGTGAACTGTAAAAAGGTGAATTGGTGTGAGCATTTCCTACTACGAAAAAATGATGTTTTATGGGCAGTTCTACCACTAGTAGTGAGAACTTGATGACAATAACCCTGAGGTAGCCTACTTAAATGAAATGTTAAAAGACAACAGAAAATGTGGGCAAATGAGGATCAGCTATCCCGGAGTTCCTGAGGAATTTAGAATCTGGGGAAGAAGTCAATAATGTCAGGTATGGAGCAAACTATGAATATGTGGTAGGATTAAGTTCCTGCTGGTGGTTCCTTGCAGCTGGGTCTCAGTGGCACCACTGCCAAATTTTGCTGTGCGCTGTGAAGGAAGAAGCAGGTTTTCCTATGGAACCAGAGAATTGTGTGCTGGAATTTATGTAGTCTGAGCTGGTGCCTGGCAGAGCTCTGAGCTGGAAGAGTAGGTTATGGCAGAGTAGGAATTCCTCTGCACAGCTGGAGCACAGGCCTCCAAGGTCCTTCCTGAGCAGGCTTGATGTCTCGCCTAGCTATGGCAGCTGAAGGCTCTTTGTTTTGCCTGCCCTTTTTAAGCTTAATGCAGTTTTTACTTATAAAGGAGTAAAATACAACATTTTCATTATTCATGAACTGTAAATGAGAATGCTGTAGTAAGGGGCGTTATGAGGCAGGAAGGGCTCCTGAGTAGAGGAAACCTGGGTAACACCTAATTTCTCTTTGTTGGGTTTGCTGTAGGAGTTGCTTTTAATGTTTTCCTTTCCCTTTCAGTCACTCGCCATCAGGAAGCCCTTGAAGGAGTGGAAGTCATGCAAGAATGGATTTGAATTAAAAAAGTTTAAGAAGAAAAATTTATTTTGTTTACATTATTATAAGGGATTTTGTGGTGTCTTTATAAATGTAAGGGCTTAGTCCTAGAAGGCTGTTTCTATTGACTAACAATTGGCATGAACATGGATCTTTTAAAAGTCTTAGTAGTAGACTAACGCAAAACTTCTTTGTTGTGTTAATGTTCTGTGATCTGGAAATGCTGGGCTTTTTTTATTGGTGCATTGAAATAAACTGCATTTCTAAAGAAGAAGTATTTTGTGATAACCCTGCTCTTTCTGTTAGTATTTGGGTAGCTGAGGCAGGTTACAGGTCGCTTGTGAAAAGCAGGAGGCACTTGTGAACTGAGGGTAGTGCAGCAGCCAATCAGGTGCATGCCTGTTGGAGCAAGGATTAGAGCACTGAGCTACCAGTACCAGCTTGTCAGTGTTAATGTTTGGTCTTAAAAGCTATGGTGATCTGTACTGTGTAGTTTTATTTGCACCTCCTCAAAGCTCAGTGAAGGTGAAAACCTGTCTGGAGGTGCTTGTACTCTTGATGAATTGACTTTCAAAAATGCTTACAAAGGGCCTTAACAGATTGGAAAAAACAAGGACTGTGTGAATGCTCCTTTGTCCTGATGATTAAAGGACCAGTGAACTTCTCACTTCAAGGTATTTGGAATATTTCTGGAATGTATACTGTTGAAGTAAATACTTTTAGAAATCTTGTTCTGTGTGCAGTTGTGACAGTTAGGATAAGAACTGGCAGTTCTGGTGCAGAAGATAATACTCTTTTGGGGAAGTTAAAGCTTTTTGTATAGATTGAAGGTCACAAGCAGAGTCTGCAGGTCATGTTTAAGTAGCAGTCAGTATGGCTGAGGGAGTTAAGAGTTCATGTTACACTGACCTGGTGGGACTGGTCACATCATCTCCTTTGGTAATAAAGTGCAACCAAGGAACTTACTGCTGTCCCTACCAATTGCTGCTTTGGGAAACTGAACTGTGGCTGCCTGTATACAGATGGTCACCATCTCACCATTGGGGGTTTAACACAAGTATGATAAACCAGTGCAAGGTAGTTGCAAGTTGTAGTTTGCAGCTGATAAATGGCTGTCAACAGACTAGTAAAGACAGAGTGCCAGGTGACTTTTCACTTCTCCCTGCCCCATCACAGTTTATTGCATCAATGGTACAATTGCTCTGTACAACTGTTTTTAAAGAGGGAGAGTGGGGTGGCTTTTTTCCTCTCTGTACTGCCAAAGCAAGCTGACTCCATAATAAACCTGTAGACTAAAATACTTCTAGTGAATACCTTTCTTCTTCAGTCAGGTATTAGTGTCACAAGGGGGGGGATGTTGGGGTAGAGGATGGAGGGAAGGAGGATTACTGGGGGTAGGAGGGTTGGGGGGCAGCACATACCTGCTGAAAGATGGAAGTAATACAACCACTGTGCCAAGTCCTTAAAGTGCATATGCAATTTCCAGGAATTGCACCTTGTCAGTGAATGGGCACTATGGAGAAATCTGCAATAACAGCTACTGCTGCAGCCCAGGGGGTGAGATAGGAGGGGTGTGCTCACAGTCCCATACTCACTGTCACCTTTTGATTGCATCAATTTATGCTTTGCTCCCTTCCAGACCTGGTGGTTCTACCACCAGGAAAGACACCAGGACACTGCACAAGTCCTGCCTCTGCTGGGGAATTGCAGCCGCTTACCAGTCAGCTGTCCTTCCCCTCACCTTCACTTCACATGGAATTGGGGGAAGAGTCATACAGACCCTGCTTGAGCCCTAATTTTCATCTAAAATATAACACTCCCTGATGGCTGGGAAGTCATTTACTCAAGAGGATACCACTTGGAAGTCTGAGGTGAAAAACAGAATCAGTTCCCATTTAATGCTCTATTAGCCTTGCTTCCCATACAGCTTTTATGACTGACAACAGACTCCATGTGCCTCTAGTGCTTTAACACCCTGCCCTAGGATCCCTAGGCCCTAACAGCTCTTTACTAACCCTGTCCAGGTGGTCAGGTACAGAAGTATGGTGCTACTGGTGATTAACATTAACCCATGGGAACGCTTCTGTCGCCTGCAGTAGTGCTGGTTTTGGCTGGGATAAGGTTAATTTTCTTCATAGTATGGGGTTGTGTTTTGGATTTGTGCTGAAAACTGTGATAATACAAAGATATTTGAAGCACTGCTGAGTAGTGCTTACACAGCCTTTTCTGCTCCTCCTATTACTGAGTAGGCTGGGGGGGCACAAGCAGGAGGGGACAGAGGCAAGCTAGCTGATGCCAACTGTCCAAAGGGATACTCCAGATGTGTTGTCATGCCTGGCATATAAAGCTGGGGAAAGAAGAAGGAAGGACACACACACACACATCTAGAGTGATGGTGTTTGTCATCCCAAGTAACTATTATGTGTGATGGAGCTGTGCTGTCTTGGAGATGGCTGAACACCTGCCTGAGATGGGAAGTGGTAAATGGATTCCTTGATTTGCTTTGCTTGCACAAGTGGCTTTTGCTTTATCTGTCTTTATCTTTACCATTTCTCTCGTCTATCCCACTGAAGGGGTGGAAGAGCAGCAGCTGTGCATGGTTTAGTTGCTAGCTAGGGTTAAACCAAAACAGCTGTTCACCATCTCTGTAGAGACTGTTCTGCTGCGTTGGTATGTTGGTCTTGGTACTCCTGTCTTCCACACACAAGGGTGTGTTGCTGTGAAACTGCTTCTACAAATAATGTACCTTTAGAAAAATCACATTACTCTCAGAAGGATGTCCTTCCTTCTGTGTGCATCACGCCTTGGCCTGGAGGCCATTTCTAGGCAGGGCTGGCGGTAGAGACAGCATTTATTCTGGTTTTACTATTACAGATGACAGCAAAATTACTTCACTTAAGGCACTAGCTATTATTTGCAATTGCTAGTACATCAGACAGCTCAGCTATAGCAACGCTCAGCACTGGAATTTAAGCAATGTCAAAGGAAAGAAGTAATATTATTACTGCAGCATTTTGCTACTCTTCTGTAGCAGTCCAATCCCCAGAGCAGGAGTTTGGCTGGAAGTTTCCAAAAGTGGGGCTTGCTTCCAGCTCTGCAGGGAGGCAGAAGTACTATCAGCTACCAGAGGAGGTTAACAGTATCCATCCATCCACCCCAGGATCCATTCTTAGTGCACTACAGCAGGCACAGAGTCACGGAATGGTTTGGGTTGGAAGGGACCTCAACCAGTTCCAACCCCCTGCCATGGGCAGGGATACATTCCACTAGAGCAGTTTGCTCCAAGCCCCATCCAGCCTGGCCTTGAACACTGCCAGGGAGGGGGCAGCCACAGCTTCTCTGGGCAACCTGTGCCAGGACCTCACTACCATCACAGGGAAGAACTTGCTGAAATCTCAGCTAAACCACCCCTCTGTCAGTTTAAAGCCATTCCCCCTCATCCTATCACTGCATGTCCTTGGAAAAAGCCCCTCTGCCAGCTTTTTTGTCAGGCCTTTAGTACTGGAAGACTTCTTCACAGCACAGGGTGAAACTTCCACTCTTGCAGCTTTACACTAACCAGAACAGCCTGCATGGATCCAACATGTTACTCCAACTGATCCAGTACAGTCTCCTCACCAGGGGATGCTCTCTAAACCTATTTCAGACCCCCCTGACATGAATCGAAACATGCTCACATTTTTGAGGGCACTAGGTTGAACAATAAGCAGCTCCATCTCTGGTCAGCTATGACTGACTAACTCAGAAAAGTCTCGGCCAAAATGTGGAAGTGAGTTTAAACCAAATTTGGGAGCAGCTTATGATCTCACAAGCTGCCCCCAGACATCACTATTACAAAAAGCAGGCTAGGTAACTTGTATTTTTGTGCCCAGAAAACACTATTGCCAGCATATGGCCCCATAAAAAAACACTTTGCTTCCACAGCTGGCAGTTTCTACTCCTCTTGGGAGATTTGCCATTTTCCCATGTCCCAGTGTGCAGTGTAACAAACCTTACTTTCAACAAGAGAGCTCTCTGTAAACAAAGAAACCAAACCAAACAAACCCAAAACCTGTCAATAATACAGGTGCCAACTTGGTCTTTCAGAGATCCGTGCCATATTTTGGGGTGACAAATACATCAAGACACTGATGTTAGTTTGTTCCGTTCTCAGAGAGTAGCAAACAGTGAGTACAGAAAGCTGTTCTCACGTTACTGTGTGGTCACAAGCTTTACAATCATACTGATGATCCGAGATCCACGGGGGCACATGCACAAGTCCATGCTGGGATTCTTGATTTTATCCTGCAGCAGCTGGTCTAGTTCACAGCGCAGCTCTTTCACCAGCTCAGCCACCTATGATAAAACACAGAGGTGCATCTCCTGCATTCCACACACAAGCAGAGCTCTGCAGCACTCCCAGGATTATCCCTCCTTTTCCTTACCTGGTGAGAAGCAGCCACAAACCGTATCCATCCATCATCAAGAGAAATGACAAATTCTCCCTTCTGCAGCTGCATGTGGACCTGCCCACCTCCGAGGAGGACCAGTGGGTACACCGATACCATGCTGCAGTCTCGAATGAACACGCGGCTGGTCTTGATCTTCTCATGATAAACCAGGTAGGGGCTTTCAAAGTGCCTAGTCTGGAACACATACACCACATCCTCATTACAGTGCCACATCTCTTCCTACCTGCTCAGGCAAATATGGGCCTGCCTGCCTCTTCTATGGCTGCAAAGAACAGCAAATGTACCTAATGTACCTTGCATGACTAACAGAGTCTGACCTGTAAGAGCTGCCAGTAACTGCCAGTTATCCCTTGCTCCATCCCACTTTGCAGTGAGCATGTGAGAAATCAGCTAATTCATCACTGTTGCCTCAAGGCCCCAAGTTCTCCATTTCATGTTAAGGACATTTTCTTGGATGCCTTTGTTATTCTCTTTCAAAGCAAGAGTGGTAACAGTTCAAAGCCTTTATAACCCAAATATGTGGTTAATGATTAAAACCCCACTTCCAGCTTTGCAGGAAAAAAGAGAATCCTGACCTGATAATTCACAGATGAAGGATGAATGTGAACGTAACCATCATTTTTGGTAACAAACTTCAGCTCTTCTGCTTTAGGCTGCAATTTGACCACTCCTGCACTGGTCTTCTGGTATTTGCCCTCTGGCTTTTTCACCTGTATGGTCAGAAAGAAGTTGTAAAAATCTGCTTTATCAGAAAACATTTTTAGCTTATGTTTTTATTTGATCAACGAAATTCTCAAGTAGTAACATGTCAAGTCACTAGAGAGAGATACTGCACTCCAGGTGCTGTCTAACCCTGAGTGTGTGTTCATTTGTAACCTCAGCCTTCTAAAGCTGAGGTTGCAAAACTGTGATTTGAAATAGCTTCTTAAGAACTTTTGCTGATGGCTCCTGTGTGACACTGAAATCAGTCTGTAGGAACAGCAGCAGTCTCAAGCAATACAAACTGGAGCTCAGCTGCCTGGCTCTAACACTACGAGCAGCAAGCTTTGGCAACCTAAGCCAGGCTCAAGGCTGCCACAACCAGCCCAGACTAAAGCAGGCTGTGAGGATATGCTAGACAGTAGAAGGGAAAACGAGAAAGCATTCTTTTACCTGGACAACATTGGGATACAGCGCGGCACACAACATAGCTGAGATCAGCTTGATGTTCTCTGCGTTTGAATTTGCCTGTGAAATTCATGTATGCATTAGGTATTCTACAGGTTAAGTCTATAAAGGTAAAGCCCTGCTTCTGGAATGATTGAATTCCTGAAAGGAGTTTCTTTTTGTAGCTGCAGTGCTGTGCTTTATAGGAAAGGACTAATTACTGCCTTGAGGCTTCAGCCTAACCTGGCCTTCATTCCCCCATCAGTCAAGCAAATTGTCCACCAACTATCAATTACAGACATTAGGGAATAACATCTGGCTACAAAGCAGCTTGTCCCCAAGAGAAAGCAAGCATAAGTTACCCCAATGCACAGTGAGAGCCTAGAACTACCAAACCCGTACCACCTCATCACATAGCCCCAGATCTCCAGCTCCAGATATACTGCTTTCTGAAGACTGTCTGCAATGCTGAATTATCTCCCTGCCTGCTCTGTAAAGTAATTTTGTTCCCCAAATAAGGTTGCTACTAATTCCAATACTGGGGCCAGGTCATGAGTCATATCCATGCCTTTGCTCATTTTGAACACATCAAGTCAGCAGTGCTCACTGTTTCAGCTCACTTCCACATCCAGGCCTCTTTTTTCTGTGCACATAAGGCCTCATGCAATGGAGTCTAGTGCCAGCACGTATGATGTATAGGGAGGAAGAATGGAGCAGATAGATGGGAGATGGCTATTGCCATTGTGAGATTACAAAGTCAGGCTGTGGCAAGAAGTCCACTAGAGCCCACCTGGATCCTCAGTCAAATGAACTACAGCAGCATTGTTCTGGAGCACTGAAATGCTGGGAATTACCTCTTCCCCTGTAGCATCCAACACACCATCACCTTCTTGGGACCACTTCTTCTCAATGTCCCTGGCTCTTAATCCCTCCTTCACAAACCCAATGTCAGAAAGGAGTTCGGTGAACTGCCGTTTCAGACTGGCAATTTCCTACAGACAGACAAAGGACTGTGACTGATGGGTGCCACAAACAGTGAGAAGAGTCTTCACCATTTGCTTATGTTTGTCACTAAGGCTCTGCCAGTGTCTCAAGCAGCCTCTGTGCAAGGCCACAAAACCAGACTTACCTGAAGAACTCTTCCTGACAAAAAGTTCTCCCTGCAGTAGTTGTAGCTTGCCTGAGAACCCTCTCTGATACTCAAACGCCACCCCTAAATGAGAGGATGGGATGAGATCTTGAGTAAAATATTTCAAGCTTGAATTTCAAGCACGTCACAAGCCTCAGAGAGGACACTGAATTTCAGCTCACCTTATAGGCCTGAAGAAGAGCCAGGTAGTCGCTGTTTCCTACTGCAAACTCCAGCTTCTTTTTGTTTGCTTCTTCCCTTTTATCCCATGGTGACACCTAGATGAGCAGTAACAGATTGTGTTTTTCATGCCTAAACAGTCCATTGCAAGAGCTGCATGTCACAAACTTTGGTATTTCACAGCAGCTCACAGGTCAGAAAGTAGGTTTTCTCCATAGATAACAGAAAACACGAGGCATTCAAAAATGCCTAGACAACAGCAGAGCACCTAAGCCTATTGTCCTATGTAACCATAAGAGACCCAAAGGTAAACTTGCGATTAATTAGCTCACAGAAAATACTTCATTTTGAGCAGACCTCTCTGCAGTTGCAAAATGCCAACATCCAAAAAAACACTGTCTGGCAAATCTCAGCAAGTTAATGGAGCTGAAGTTCAAATCAGAGTGCTTTTAATACAGAAGAGCAAATAAAGTTTAAAGCCCACTTGGGTCTGTGAGAGAGAAAGCAACACTAACTCAGGAAATTAAAAAAGCTGAATTTAAGTTATTCTATAACAGCATATACATGTAGCACTTGAAGTCAAAATGCTGTGGAAAATGCTCAATAAGCATATAGAAAACAATATGCAATTAAATAACTAGAACAACCTATTTCCAATTCTCTCACAATTAGCCTCAGTACAAACTATTAGCACTACTAACGACAGCAATCAAAACTTCAAGAAAGCCTGACTTTCCACGTAAGTTTGTACACTGCAGTAGAGGATTAACAGTACCAAGTGCAGCAGCTGATTCAAAAAGCCAGCGTGAAAGTGAAAACAGAGATCTGCCTCACAGCTCAAACATCAACTTCATCATTAGCACTGTTTTATAATTATTTCTAACTCCTTCTTACATTACCATTTGTTTACAATTTTTACACCAAATTTGGACAAAATGGGCTAGCTGTACTTCTTAATTCAAATTCAAACTAATATCCACTCTGTTTCTACTGTGCACTCAATAAAATAAATAATTCTTCTTGCTGCTGCATCATTTTGGTCTTCTGGATTTTTTAATGAACATTGTATTAACATACAAACAATGTAGGCTAAAAAGGAGAATTAGAATACTCAAGTGTAGAATACTGCAAGTTACAACAGTGTTTTGCTGCTGTATGAAAACACACCTGTTTCAAAGTGGGATACATGGCTAAGAATACTTACAAAAGGTGACTTAAAGGCCAGACTGGCTGCTATAGTCAGTGCAGGATCCAGGCAGCGGAAGATGGTGCCAAACAGCATCAGCTTGCCAATCCTGACATCAACAGGCAGAGAAGCCAAGTGATATCCCAGAGGGGTGAGCTTTTCATCTGGAGTTAAGGCTCCCAAGTCTTGTAGTCGCAGCTTTGATGCTCGCAAAGACTCAGTTCTAGGGGGCTCGATTAGTCGTGATAAGACAGCATGAAGACTCTGTGCAGAAAACATCTCCAGAATCTTAATTCTTACAGAAAGAAAAAATAAAGCAGCTTAGTTCCATATACTAAGGAATTTGCTTCATTTTCTTTTTGTACAAAGGAATGCACAAGTGTGTAGCAGGAATAGGAAGACCCATTCATTTAGCATTTGCATGATAGTGGTGCTTGATCCAGATTGTGGTCAGTGTGATTAGAGGGGGAGCTCTGGATGCAGAGGCAATGTGATAGTAAGATCAAAGCAAAGTGCTCTCTTGTGAGAAAACAATGAGGAAACTAAGCACCTTGGTAATGGCATTCTAGGTGCTCCCTGCAGTGGAGGAAGGATATTCTGCACTCAGTACAGGAACAACAGCTCACCTTAGACAAAGCTGCTCCAAGGGAACTCTTTGTATTTCTGGCAACTGCTCTTTTATAAGATGATGGTTATAGTGATGGCTACTGAAGAGATGAAAGCAGACACCTGAGGCTACACGGCCTGCTCGCCCTTTCCTTTGCAGAGCGTTGGCCTTGGACACAAACGTGTCTTCCAGACTTTCCATTCCTTTGCTTGGGTCATATCTACAGGAGAGCAAGAAACATGTTTACAGTCATGACTACATAGTGAACAGGCTGGAGGTCAAACAGGCAGGTGTTGCCAACTTCTGTATGGACAAAATTCCCACCCCTGTAGTTGGATCTGGGGCTAGACTGGCTTCCTCCCCTTGCAGCAGCTTTCTGAAAATGAAGTTCCTTCAAGTTTCTCCCAGCTCTTTGGAAAGCTAAAGTATGTAGCTCAAGGCACAGAGCAGTTTCCCAGATCACAAAGCCCTGAGGAATGAATCCCAGTACCTTTTCTCTTTCATTTTTCCAGAATCAATCACATAGACCACATCATCAATGGTGACAGATGTTTCCGCAATGTTTGTAGAGATGATGATTTTGATAACTCCTGCAGGAAGTCTCAGGAACACAGACTGCTGTTCTTCACTAGACAGTGAAGAATGAAGTGGATATACAACACATCTGGAAGGAGAATACAACAGCATGCTCAGTGCATTTCCAGCCTTTTCTCTGTTGGGAACAATCCACCTGCGAACACTTGCCTCACTACTGCGAGACACTGCCCACAGCCATTCAAAGCAATATAAAATCAGCAAACCACTTTGACATAAGACACAGAATCATAGAATCATTTAGGTTTGAAAGGACCCTTAAGATCACTGAGTCTAACCTTAACTGAACACTTGTAAGTCTACCACTAAACTATGTCCTGGGGATGGTGGCTCAACCACTTCCCTGGGCAGCCCATTCCAGTGCTTGATAACCCTTTTGGTGAAGAAATTTTACCTAATATCCAATCTAAACCTCCCCTGGTACAACTTAAGGCAATTTCCTTTTATCCTATCGCTTGTTACCTGGGAGAAGAGACTGACCCTCACCTTGCTCCATTCTCCTCTCAGGTGGTTGTAGAGATACAGTTTTGCCTCAGCCTCATTTTCTCCAGACTAAACAATCCCAGTTCCCTCTGCTGCTCCTTGTAAGACTTGTCCTCCAGACCCTTCAACAGCTTTGTTGCCCTTCTCTGGACCTGCTCCAGCACCTCAATGTCTTCCTTGTAGTGAGGGGGACAAAACTTAACACAGTATTTGAGGCGCAGCTTCACCAGTACTGCGTACAGGGGGATGATCATTGCCCCAAACCTGCTGGCCACACTATTTCTGATACATGTTCCTTGAAAGGGTGAAGTTTACAGAAAGGACAGGTCTCAGAACACAGCTGAGCGAAAATTCTCCCTCTTTAGAAAAGTCTAGAATCTGCCATTGAAAATGTCAGACTGGAAGAACTCACTCCAGCTAACCTTGCCATGACATCTGTGTAAAAACTGTTCAAAGAGATCCAATTGCATCTCCATGCAACAGTATAGTCTAAAATACAACTACAACAGAATGTGTCTCAGAAAACATCCTGGAGCAGAACAAGGGCAGAGGCTATGAAGTTTTCAACAGTTCACTGGATCATACAGAGCACAAGATACAGAACGCCCATCACAAGGGTCTCTGAGAACTTCAACAAACAACCTGAGTTGAGGAGAATAAAACAAAAAGAAGCCAACAAGACAGTAGAAAAGGAATTACCCTAACTTGAGTCAAGACCTTCATATCACAAGCTGTCTTACACATTGAATAACCTTTATTTAACCATGGATAAAGGCAGGCATTGTGCAGGAAGCTACTCTTTATTTATGGGTAAAGACCAACAGTTTCGGAGCATTTCTGCCTTACCTCTTGCTGCGCTTGTTATTAAAAAGACCATTAGACTGGAGCTGCTCATAAAGCATCTTGATTTCTGCTAGACCAGGCAAAAATATCAACACAGCACCTACATATGTAGATGAAAATAAAAAGCAATTTAAAAATCACTCAACAGAAAGGACAGCAGGATATTTTATCAGTGTGCAGAAGGCCCCTTGCTCCATTTCACAATTATTTTGCCAAAGAAAACATGAAGGCTCCAACAGTCTCTCACCAAAGACATTCCAAAGCAGACAACTCTCCCAGCTTCCCTATATGATGTATAACAATGTCTTTGTTACTCAGCTAGAACAGCCTCCCCCTACCTTTCCAAAATAGTAACTACAGAAACTCTGCATGCAAAACATTAGCTTTGGCCTGTCTGTAAGTGCACAGCCTCCATGAATTTACTTTTGTTTATCTCCAAAGTCAAGGAAATTACCTGGCGGGTATGAATGTCTGCCAGCAACTATCCATTCCAACAAGGCTTCAATCAATTCCAAATTAACTTTGTCCAAGTCCATGACAGACATTGTTTTCAACACAGTCTTGTTAACCCCTGGAGACAAAGAAATACAACACACAGTATGTCCATCTCTTATAAAAAACATCAGCTGGATGTTTTGATGCATTGAACCAGTGTGGCTGCACAATCAACCACACCATGGTTTAAAACAGTATCTGGCTTAGATCAGAACAGTTAGCTCCAGAAGTCACTCCATGTGTCACATTCCCCCTTCTGTTGCTCTCCTCTGTGTCAGCTCTACCCTTCCCTTCACATGTCTTACTGGGGATTAAACCTGTCCTATGCACAGCCTAGAGCAGGATTAATCTACTAGCAGAACGACATGCACATATACTAGTGATAAGAGGAGCCAAAAGCTTTCATATGGTCACTTACAGGTACCTCCAGGGGCACCTGCTCAAACTCTCTTCTCTCTTCCAGTGTTTCTTACATGATATCAAAAAGACATCCAGATTCCCTTATTCTTCCTGTCTAGCAGGAAATTTGAAGCTTTTAAGCAATGGCTTTTACTCAGCACCACTGTGGAGCTCAACCACAAGGGAGGAACTCTTCAGGACTAAGCACATGGAGGATTTTGATGATGACAGAGGAGGAAGTTCATGGAAAAGTCTGCCCCTTATTAGGCCATTCAGAGCGACTGAATTTCTCGAGGAAGGCATGACATGCTGTGCTTTAAGTAAAGCTGCTCCAGCAAGAACAGACACAGAGAAAAAAGTAGAATTAACAATGCATCTGAAAATGGATGGGAGCACACAGTAAATGAAAACTGTCCATTTTCAGATGCTAAGAACTGGTTTCAGCAAAGATGCTTGTTCCAGTTTGAGAGAACAAAGGGTTCTCTATTTCTCCTTTTTTCTTTTGTTTTTTGGCAAGCAGGAGGCTTCTGATCTCATCTAGAAGTAGCAGCCTGCTTCATTTCACAAGTACAAGACTCTAAATTAGATACATGCATTCAACATACAATATTACATGGTAACATACCACGTTGGCTGGCAAATGTTATATGCCAATTTATTAGATTTACAAAGGAGCTCACCTTTATATCGCGTAATGAGCTGCTTTAGAGTTAATTTTTGGTCTGGGTCTGAATCTCTGACAACTGTGTCAGTGCTTTCCAGCATGCCAGCACGTCTCAGGTCCTCCTCTACTTCTTCATATGCAGTTCTTTTGTGTCTCGCATTCTGTTTGTTTTCTTGCTTTGTCTTGCGCCTGTATGGACTACTGTCCTCTAAAACATACCTGAACAGCAGAAGAACACTCAGTGCCTTGGAAAGAAGCCTAACTGTCTCCTCCAAATAACCTGCTAGAGAGACAGGGTATCAGAAGTATTTAGATATAAATCTGAGGGGCTGAGGGGAACTTTAAGTGGGCTGCAAAACCACAGACAGAATCAAAGTCAAGTGTCCTTCCATACTAGGATGTTACTAAAAGCTGTGATGCAGAAGACCAGGACTGGAAACTTGATCTTGACAACTGAGAAGAATTTGCAAGTAACTTACAATAGCTGATCCATTTACCATCTGCGGAACATTTGAGCTGTTGTGATTCTCCAGTAACTATACAAAAGTATAGTAACTATAAAAGGTAAGAGGAATATGGATCCTGAGTGGCAAGCTGGGCTTACAAAAAGGAACTGTTTGGTATCCTGCATGTTACCTTCAGTGCTGAAATCTACCTTCAGATTTCTTTTGTTTGCCAGCGCCTAACCACCACTGACAAGTAAAGCACAAGCACTGACAAACTCTCCACGGCAAAGCTCACCTGTTCTTGGGTATTTATGGCGTATCTAATGCAGAAAGGCCTGTTTTGGCATCATGAAATCCTAGATCCCACTGCAGTATAAATATGGTTTAAAATTAGTGCTTTAGTACAACCGTAGGACTGCAGGTGATGGGGAAGTTTTGAGAGAAATTAGTTCTTAAATCTATGCATGGAGCTGCTGCAGTCTCGAGGTCAATAGTGCATCCTCAAAAGCCAAAGATGTCTGAGATTTTTAGTGTTTTCATACCTTGTCATTGCAATCACATCCTCCAGGAAAAACTGATCCACAGGAAATGTCCGTCCTAAAAGGAAACACGAGAATAAATCTACATGCTGCACAACACACAGAAAAGAGGAAAATGACTGAAGGTGGTTATCATTTCAGATGGGTTATTATGTTATACACTGGCTTCACAGCTCTCATCTATTCTGCACTCTTCAACAAAATTTCTGTCTGGGACAAACAGTGGATGTTTTCCAAGCACGGTTTGGTAACATGCACTTACACAATCAGAGAAGAGCTAATAGACTTAAGGGAACACATCCATGAGGCTACATGCTTTTGTCATGTTCCATGTAATAACTTAGCAATTTAAAAAGCACATTTGGCTAAATGCGTACACATCCAGATGGATCTTCCCACTGCTTGACAACTTTTTCACAAGGACAGAGGTGTATTTAGCTGTGGTGAATCTATCTCAGGGAACCACATCATGCACACTGCGTCATTTTTGTCTTTTGGGAGGGAAATTCTACTGTAGAGTAGAATTCTACTGTGCTGTAGAGACAGCACAAAAAGGGCTCAATTTCCAAGTCTTTTCTCTCTTAAATCTCATTGGAATCATACTTCTTACATAAATCCTGATCTTGCCACTTTGCAGACTAGCCCCTTGTACTTGAATTGAGAAACACTTCAGACGTAGAAACACTGAAAACAAACCCTTAAAACAATGCATGTGACAAGATAATAAAAATGAGTAGTTTTCACCTGGTATGTTAATAATTGGGCAGGAGTGAAAGTATTGAGAAAAAAGCTCTGCATTCAAGGTGGCACTCATTAGTACAATGCGCAGGTCTGGCCTCTGAACCATTATATCTTTCAAAACCAGCAGCAAGAAGTCACTGCAGAAAACAAGCAGAAAGACATTTGAATTCCTTCAGTGTTAACTTCCAGAGTCTCTTTTTTTCTCCCCATTCTGTCCACCTTCCCAGCATTTTCAATAGCACAGAAATACCATCACAGAAGCATGATCTTCTCTGAATGGCTGGAGGCTAATCATGTAATAATTAATGGAGGGCACTCTGCTTATTCTTTGGTTGTTCTTTACTAGAGCGTCAGGATTACTTGGCAAATTCATTTAAAGCAACAAAGAGCTTTGGCTACCTTATAAATTAATTATATTAATGACAAGACAAAGACATTAGGGAACAAATTAACTCAAAGTAACAAATGAGCCCTTTTTGCTCCTGTTTCTTACTGGAAGAGTTATTCAAACTTCTTCCTGCTCATTGCATTCGTCCCTACAGATTTAGAGCTTTTGTGGCATGCCTACAAAACTGGTTTCAGTGATTTTAGATCAGAAGAAAGAAGAATCCTTGAGAAATATAAGCCCTTTATGAGGCTAAAATATAATCTGAGCTGTAGAATAATGGTCACAGAGAATGCATCCTGAAACCTACCACACTGCAATGTTTCACAAGGACAACATCAAAGAAAAGGATCCTTGCCACTTACTTTACAGAGATACTGACAGACATTACCTTTTGCCTAGCATCATCAGATAAGTGGGGTAAAACTGTAGGAGGCTGGAGCAGACTGTCAAGAACTGGTAAAATCTATAGACTGGAAGAAAATGTGAGCACTTGTCCCTTGCATGTGCCCTGCTGAAGCCTGCATCAGGAGCGATAATTCTCAAAATGGCATGTGAAGAATCAGGATATTTGTTAAAAGCTCAAAGAAGGGAAGAATAAGAACCTGACAACTGTGATTGAAAACTTACTTAAGCCTCCAGCCCCACCCAAAACCTCTTTTCAACATCACTGCAATATGATGGCACACTGGATGCATAAAACTCTTAGAGATGTGCTTTCTTTGCAAGCTGCTGCTACACCATCTCCTACCACCCAAAGACAAGAGCCTAAAACCAGACTTCTTCCACCAGCCCACATTACTGCCACAGGATCAACAAGTCTGACTTCAATTACTTGCATCTTATCAAAGTCATCTTTATCCTTCTGACTTTAACCTTGATTTTGCTTATGGGATAAGAGATTATTTACCTTTCTTCTGTTCTTTCATGAACTTCATCAACAATAACATG
This sequence comes from Bolborhynchus lineola, assembly GCA_025448015.1. Taxonomy (NCBI): domain Eukaryota; kingdom Metazoa; phylum Chordata; class Aves; order Psittaciformes; family Psittacidae; genus Bolborhynchus; species Bolborhynchus lineola. The sequence continues at coordinate 18,569 of JAOEHX010031869.1, forward strand.
TGTGATTCCATGCAAACTCAGATCACCTTCCAGCCTTCTCAACAGCACACCAGTAGTGCAGTACAAGAGTCTGGTAGCTGAAGACTTGAACAATAAGACAAAGCATTCAGTCAACTTTGTGCAACTTAACATAGTGCAAAGAGAACATGCGTTACTGTTAAACATTCAGTTTCAGCTGAGCATCACGTTTGACAGAAAGAGAGCAAACAATTTCTGCTGTATACAGGCTGAATTATTTTTTTGTGATTAAAAGCTGAAAACACCTGCTTCTTAGCAAGGGGCACTGCTAACTATAAGGTAAACAAAAACTCCATGGTGTTTCTCCTGGGGAAGTTGCTTTCTGATAAAAAACATTGACTCTCTGTCCCTAGAAAGATCTTTTGAATCTCTTTTGTAACACAGTTCATGTAAAAAGCAATTGGCTGTAACATAAACAAAATTTCACTTCCAAGACAGCAGTTTGAATTCGACCCCTCCTTCTGGCTGACCCAAGCTGCAACCTTTAATCTCCACTTGGGAGACAAAGAGAAATTAAGTCGGTAGTGGCAGCGTTCAAGGCCAGGTTGGACAGGGCCTTGGGCAACATGATCTAGGGTGAGGTGTCCCTGCCCATGGCAGGGGGCTTGAAACCAGATGATCTTCAGGTCCTTTCCAAACCTAACCATTCTCTGATTTTATAATTCAGTAGCATTCCAAGGGGCAGAATTAGTATTCATGCTCTCAGACCCCTTCACTTGTCTCAATAGAAAGCAAAACAATGTAAGACATAGTACTGGACTCTTATTCTGTAAAGTGGATTGTGCAACTTGAGATGAAATAAAATATCGATTTCATAATATAATATACAGCTGACACAGATTTGCTGATCTCACTACAGGGCAGAGATTCTATATGCTGAAGAAGCCTATTTTAATAGAACTAAATGAAAACCAAGAAGCAATGCATAAATATACCTTTACACTTTCCAGACGGATCTGATACCCAACAGTAAGTCCAATCCTTTCTGCTCTTTCTTTGGCTACACGTTCAGCCACAGAAATGGCAGAGATCCTGCGAGGCTGAGTGCAGATGATGTTTGCAACTCCGCCTGGAGATCCTTGCAATGAAGCATCCAAAATAAACTGAGGAATCTGAGTGGTTTTCCCACATCTGCACAAAAAAATCAGGGATTCGTTGAAGCAAACAAAAACTCCCACAAACCCAACACCTTCTATCCATGTAAATTGAGATGACTGCATTCCACTTGAAATTCACTTTGTTTCATTAGTGTCATCATCACATGTCAGGTAGGACTGCTGTCACTGGTCACGGATGGACCACCATTCTAACCTTTCCATGGATATATATTTCACATTCTTCTGTGTATGCTTTGATGCATATGCAATCACACTCTTACCCTGTCATGCCGCTCACAACAAGAACTTGGTGGCTCTTCAGCAAATCAAGAATGGTTTCTCTCTCTTGCCATGCAGGGAGCTTCTGTCTTTCATACAACATGGACTGGAAGTGCCTAGAAGACTGATGCACAAAACCAGATATGGCATGGCAGTAAGAACATCACTGGAATGGAACAAAACCATTTGAAACAGCAGCCTGTGGCTTAGGTATTTATTTTTCTAAAGTAAACATGAAAACAGACACTTTGTTCTGTACATTATACCTTTTTCAGCCGAAATTGTGTGCAGAGTTTAACATTTTCGTTATAGAGAGACTTTGCCTGCACATCATACTTTTTGGAGAGCTTTTTCTTGAGGTTCACGTAACTCTCATTCTCCACAACAACTTGTTGAGGCTCACCTTCCTCTTCTTCTGCCACCTCTTCTTCCTGAGGCTCTGACACTGTTGAGGCTTGAGACAGAATTTACAGTTGGTTATTCTTGTTACTAACAAACAACCTCATCAGCACTGCAGAACAGAGACATGTTTCAGGAGAGTTCTCAACAAAGTACCTTGTCAGACTGGAGCTGAGGGTCTGCAGGCGTATTTTGACATGCATTTAGTTCAACATTACCAGCAAACCTCATCAAATAAACCAGAACTTCTCCAGCTTCAACCCCCTTGTCACTCCCCTTGCACCAGCTGTGTTCTCAAACACCATGGTCTGGGTGGCCACATGGTGAACCAGACCGGTAACTGGTTTGCCTTCCTGAATGTTTTCATGTGTCTCAGCTCCTCTCTCCAATTCAGCACACGACCACTTCTCTAGAGCACAAGACTGTGCTTAAATTCATTAAAAACTACACTGTTTTGTTAAACCACTGCCAAATACTTTTAAACCAAGACTGAAACTGGACTAGGTACTGTGGTGCCTACTGCCTATCAGTTCAAGTGGCATTTGCTCAGACAGTAGGCCAGCCCTTGAAAGTGTTATGGTTAAATTTATCTAAACAAAGTATTGTATAACATAAGGAAGACTATCTGGTATCTCTGATTTCTGGAACAAATTCTGGATTTCTGGAACAAAGCTGCCTTTCTGTGGAGCTGTTAAGAAATCGAATAATTAGTTTTACTGTAACAAAAACATAGGCTGTCACTATTTAGACTCTCTAAAATGTGATACAGGTGCTCCTGAAAATTATCTTGAAAAACCTTGCCTTAGATAAAACAGGCTTGGAATTGAGAGCCTGAAGGTCATCCATGCCACAGAGTTGCTGTAACCCTGCCATAAGTGACACACTCCCAACTCTCCCCCTGTGAAATCAAAGTAGATGCGCTTGCATGCAAAAAAAGGATGATACCTTCAGCAACATTCTAGAATCATTTCCAAAACTTACTTAGCCTTAAATCTACTTTTACAGAATTATTTTTGAAGCTGGGTTGGTAATTTTAAGTAATTAAAAATAAAGGTTCTGAATTGATGAGTAGCAGATGCACCAAAGCTTGCAAACAATCTTCCCAGCAAAATTCTCTGGTCAATTTTGGTAAGCTTATGCCATGTCACTCATTGGCTTTTCACCGACTGCGTAGGAACAGGCATCCTTCACTCTGCCGACCCAAACTCATTAGCTCTGTGCTCCTTTAACTGAGTTCTTGCCAGCAGCAAGAACTCTGCTGCAGCTTTATTATGGAAGGGACCTGCTGAGACACAGCAGATTATGGATCTGGCTCACCATGTGACCTTAATCTCCAGAAATAGATTTGGAACAGATGCTTGAACTAGGCTCTCTGCCTTCTCTTTATCTTTTTGACTGCTATTAACCCAGAAACAGAAGAGGGATATTTGCTGTACCTTCAGACTTCCGATTCAAACTGGATGTACTCCCTGTCTGTAGCTTTACTGAAGGTTTAGCCAGCAGGGTCACAGGAGGAACACTGAACTTGTGGTGAGTATTTTCAAGCAACTTGATCATTTCAGATTCATCTTCTAAGCAAGTCACTAAGGTGTACACCACTGGTTCACCAGACTCTGCAGCTATCAAGGCCTTTCCAAAGAGGAATTCAGCGATGTGTAAACGACAAGCAAGAGGTAGATTCTCGTCAGTGGAATAAAATGCCACAAGAGGTGCCTGAAGTGGATACTTGTTTTCTTCAGGAAATCTTACTTCGAGTTCATATACAGGACCATCACGTCTGAGATGAGCATCATCTACAGAGTTCCTGTCTGGTTTTAGTGGATGGTTTGGAGGGAATTCATGTCCAAATCTGCATTTTGAACCAAACCTGCATCCTCCTTGGAGATAAAACTTACATATTTCCCTTGCCGTCAGCTTTGCTGTGTCCCTTGTACAATCACCCTTTTGTTTAGATTTGCTCAGCCTGTTTGCTAGGTACTCCAGTTCCAAACTAAAAGTCCAAACACGGTTTTGAATTCTCTCTACAAATTTTTCTCCATAGATTGACTGGAGGGCAAAAGCCTCTTCTCTTCTCTGTTCTAAACATTCTTCTTGACTGGCTTCAGCAGCTGTTGCAGAAACCTGCATTTTCTCTCCATATCTTTCTGTAAAGCACTGCAATAGCAAATACTCCAGTGATGCCCCAATATTACCATTGGAGGATCCCAGTACTGTCCTACAACGCTCACTGTCAAAACCATACCTACAATAAAACAGACAACATGGCAAGAAGTGAGTGACAAAGACTTCTATGAAGCAAAATAACCACAGATCTGATTAATTAGGCTTACAGTAACGAAGCATGTATGGCATGAGGTACTATTACTACTAACGGTGGGAAAAACTTAGACAAAAATATTTATACTATTTATACAGTGGCAGACAGTAATTTGGTGTCTGTGAATGCTAGTCTGTTTTTTATAAAGTGAGAGATTAGTTTAGGTAGCAACTATCTCACACCTCCGAATATAGCACGTAACAATTACAGAATTAGATTTCCGAGTTGAGCTATATAAATTAAACTCTTCAGAATAGGCTGTCACGCAGAAAACATTCTCAAAGCAAAAAATAGTTAATAAATGCTCACATATGAGCAAAACGGATGAAGAACACTTACAAGGTTTTGAAACATACATATAACAACAATGCTCCCTGAGCTTTCCCAATACCTGTTACATTGCCTTGGAGAAAGAACTGAAAACTTCACTGAAAAAAAGGCTGGAGAGATTTATTTTCATAAAACCATTATTTTAAATTCACTTAGTGGAGGATTAAATTTGTAGGAGATACAAACTCATCAGTTCTGCACACAGAACTTCCCAGGAGTCAAGAAGAAGCCCAAGAACTGAGAGCCTATGGTATCAAGACTGGAAATTTACTTCTTCAGGATACAAATTATTCACTGAAAAGCATCACCTGGAGAGTCTGTGCACAGCAAATGAAGACACTTCACTTTCCACAATTTTGTGCTCAGCTGGCTCAGCAGATGACCCTGGTATTAGGCCAGACACTTCCCAATCTGTTGACCAGCACTGTTCATCATCAAGGTAATCCGGTTCATCATCATCTTCACCAGAACCAGCTACTCTGATAAAAAGAGTTATCAAATTAAAATGGAACAAAATTATCCTGTTGAGTAGACACAAAACTCTGCCTCTGCAGTTTTAAATCTTCCGTTTAAATGGAGGATTCCGCTACCCCTTTCCCAGAATTAATATTAAAGAGAATAAAGCAGAGTTAAAACCACAGGATGTGAGACCCATTTAAAAGTTAATGGAAAAAGAATACTGGTTTAATTTCTAACAGTGTGCTTGTTAAGTTGCTCTCATTTAAAAGAGCTGGAAGTAGTGCCTCCATTTCAACTAACTCTGATTCAGGAGCCAGCTCCTGCCCTTGAAGCTCTTGAAGAAGTTCTTTCACTCTTCTCTGATTCTCTGATGTCATGTGTATGGTCTGCAGAGGCATTTTTGCTTCAGGTCTCTGTTTTGTTTGCTGTCCTCTTCTGGCAGGTGCATTTGACCTAAAAAATAAAACAGAACATAACAATGACTTATTCGTGTTGCTCAAATGATCTTGACTGAATTGGGATGTGTTAGGACCTGATCCTGTAATTCAAAACAGGAAAATCAAAATAAGACAAGTCCACCACCTAAAGGTTATTCAGTTGGGTTCATTTTTGCATGACCACAATGTGTGCACACACCCATGCATATATGGATTCTATCCTGTGTCAAATCCAAAGTGATTTAATAAACATTTTGGTAGGCAAAGCTGTTCTCAGACTACAGTATAACCATGCACTTCCAACCAGATTGATCAGAATACACTCAGGATACTAAATTAATTCTAAATTGCTTATTTTTCACGGCCCGGTTTCTGCTTTGTAATACACAGAAATTAAAATCCTGTGTTCATTAGTGTTTTCTGATCAAAGATGTCCTGAAATCACTTTAGGAACAAAGAAGAAAATCAGAGGTTCTGATCTTAAGAAACCCACTTTCCTAACTAAAAATTTTTTAAAATGTTAATCAAAAAGACATGTAAAAACTGCTTCATATTGAAACAGCTTCATCACCCTTTCACTGTTCTATACATTCAAAGGTGTCCAAAAATCAGGCCCAAGGTATCCCAAACACCTCTATGCCAAACTCTCCAAATTAACAGAAAGACCTGGACTCCAGTCTTGGTCCCTCGAAGAGACAAAAATCATCTCCATCATCCCAAATTCTGGTTGAACATTTCCTATTTCCACCAAGCTGAGATTTGTTTGAATGGCTACTATTGCCTCCTCTTCTTCCTCCTCTTCCACTGCCTCCTCTCCCTCTTCCTCCGGTGGGCTTTCCTCTTTTTCTCCCTGCTGAACTCATATTCTCTTGCTGAGGAAGGGAAAAAAAATAGCTCTTAGTTATGAAGATGCTTTAGCACACTGCAAATGTCTGGGCACACAAATAATTATATTATTTTTTCAGTGTAACAAGAGAAGATACCCTCTCAACCCACAGTTAATATGCTGCATGTTGGTGCATCTGTATGCACACAAAGCAGAGCACATTCTTCTAGAACACTGGCAAACAAGTTCTGTGGTTTTAGAAAACAGAGGCAATATTCTTCACAGTTGTTCAACCAAAAACTGCAGGATCTCAGGCAAAAGGATGAGCCCAACAGCACTGCTGCTTAGCCTGGGAGCTCCAGTTGTGCCACTCCGATGGAATTTTTGTGGACATGGGAACCCAAAGGACAAACCTTCAGGGGAGCTTTCACAGCAGAAAGCAGACACTTTTTGACTTGGGGAATTTGCAGGGCTGAGAGTAAAAGGTCGAAGAGGAGCTGAAGCCAAAGATACACTTTGCTTCCACATTAATTTGCTCCTCAGCCATCCCTCTCTGCAAGGAGCTGCCTGGATAGCTGAGCGCTCTGTGGAGCCTGGACAGGAGAGTGATTGGTGATCTGTCTTGGGAAACAGGAGCACTCCTCTCCTTCTCACAGCAGGATTTTCACCAGCTCTGATACAAGCCTATTAATATGAAGCAGTAGCTGTCTCTGACAGAACAGCCCAACACTAACACATGCCCCAGGATCACACTCCTGCAAATGGAAAGCTATTGCAGCAACAGGACACTCTCGCGCAAGTTACTATCTTCATCTTTGCACCGGCACCTCCACAGCCAGGACAAGAACTGATGCGGCCGCGCAAGAGTAACAGCCCAGATGAGGGCTTGGAGAGCAGCAACAGTCTGGGGCTTGGAAAGAAGCAACCCTCTCTTTTGTGGCAGTTCTCCCCACTGGAGCTTCACTGGGACAGGACAGGATCTAACAGACAGGCAGAGGCATAACTGAGGGAGGTCAACAGAGTGAGCACGGCAGAGACACAAAGCCACTCGCAGCCGCCCCTGAGGACAGTGTCACTCGGGGTCTCCGGCTCCTTCCTCTCCACACTCAGCCCGGAGCGCCGGCACAGAACAGCTCCCTTCGAGGGGCCGCTTCCCTGCCGGCTCCTCCGGCACCGCCCCGAGAACCCCCCCTTCACACCTGATAGAGGTGTCCGGCCACCAGCACCCCCAAACCTCCCCCTGGTCCTGCCCTTCCTTCACAGCAGCGCCCGCGCCCCCCACCTCTCC
>JAOEHX010031872.1:3460-16607 GCA_025448015.1 Bolborhynchus lineola
AAATTTTATGCACTTTTCCAAATACATCAGAAATCTAGTGAAATAGGTAATGTATTTTTAAAATTTGTTTCATCCTTGGTTACTAACCTTTCTATTCAATTTCCTTTGTTGGATGAAAATTGTTTTATTAATCTGTCATGTCAGGAGCATAATTCCTTCCTTGTTCCTGAACAAATTTTTCACAAGGAGAATAAATTAAAATGCTTCTGGGGAAAATATCTGCTTTATAAGCAACCCAGATACCTAATATATTAGACCAAATGAATAAGGCTGTCTAAAGACCTGAAAACTTGAAGTTACATTATTAGATATTCTTTTGTTTCCTCAGAGGTGCTCATTGTTAACAGAAGTGCTGTTGTCCTTTAACTGCAATATCCGTGTTCACTGAGCAAAAATGTCCAAGAGAGGAAATAATCTCTTCCATAGTCTAATACTCTCTCCCCACTTCACACATGAATAAAGTGAAAAAAGAAAAATTGAAGTAGATGGTCCGGGGAGGCAATTGTCTGATACAGGTCCAATTTTCATTGATGTCTTTTAGCACAAATGTAGGAAGGGTGATTACCATGGTCCTTTCACTTTGTCTCTCTCACAGATGCCGAGAGTGTTAGGGCCAGGCTTCTGTTAAAGGAGATTCTAAGTCTGTAAGGTGTCATAGAGAGATGGATAAAATGGCATGGTGATTTATGGTCAGTGTTTCTATTATAGCTAAAAAAAAAAAATCCATATTTCTGATCAAAAAGGTAAGATTTTTTAATAAGGCACATTTCCTTGACACCACCAGGAATTTATGATTTTACTTTCAATATTTCAGGTTCTTCCTCCAAGAGCATTCTAAAACATCTGGACATAGCTATCACTTTATATGGGATTCATTTTATTTTTGTGACCTGTCATTTCCAAAATGGAGACTTCTTTTCCCAAATCTTGAGATAAAAATATTCTACCCAGTGGTGCTTCTTATAATTTTTCACTAATACATGCCTCTTCTTAATTGGACATTCTACAAGAAAACCTGGACTTTTGATTAACTTCTAAACTTAAATTGTAGTGTGAAATGGTAGAAAACTTACAATGCAGCTCTAAGAAATATTAGAATCTAACTTCATTTTGTTAAAACTGAAACTAATGATTTTTAACTTTGCTCTTTCTAATGTAAAGCAATAAAAATAATCAATATGATAATACTGTTTTGACATTACTGGAATATTTTGGTTTGATAAGTCATACCTTAAAAGAATATTTTAGGCAGTTTTCAAATCAGGGTAATCAATTATTCAGTTATTTCCTATTCAATTGGGAAGAAATGCAATCTTAAGAAAAAATTATTCTAGTTTATCAACATTTCTTGAACAAAAGAGAAAAAGATCTGTCAGCATATTTTTGAAAAAGATATTATAAAATACCATTTTTTGAAGTATTCCTAGACCCTTTTTCTGTCATGCTCTCAAAAAGTTACTGTACCAAGCTGCTGGCCAGCTTGTGATATCCATATTTCTGGATTTTACTTGGCAAGTCACTGACGGGAGGGCACTTGTCTTCCTTATTGCCTAAATTCAGTTGTATTTAAAATCTTAATGAAAAATTTACTGTTTCTGCTTTGCTCTGTGGGAAAAGTAGCAAACCTTGACTTTGGTAAGTGTTTGTAAAAACATGAACAAAACTGTGATCTACCTTTGTGAGTGTGCGTAATGTCAAGAATAGTTCAGCAATATTTCTGGGGTTTGTGTGGCTATAATGAACATTTTTTTGGTACTTCCGGAAAAAACTGACTATAATCATGGTGCATATAATGCAGTAGTCTACAATGGTGCTGCTGTGACTCCATTGTCTTTCAAAGAACATATGTTTTATGGTGCATTAACTGTAGAAAGATTTCTGAGTCCCCTGAATTTTTCTAAAATTAATAGGTTTATATGTGGTCTAACACATTCCAATGGAGTCGCTACATTCTCTAAAAAGTTTTTATTCCATATTTACCACATGAGTTTATTAAAAAAAAAAAAAAAAAGCTTTTGTATTTTGCTTAATGCTTAATTAGTTCAGATAAAATTAATTTCTCCCTCTTACTTGGGCAAACATGGGCAAAACCAGTGTGATTCTAGGATAAGAGCCAGCTTAGCTTTAATCCTGTTTCCAACAAACAATTAATAATATATTTTTTAATTTAAAGAAAATTTCATTATTAATTCTTTCTTTTCTTTGGTTAGTTGGTTGGTTGGTTAGTTGGGTTTTTTGCTTTTAAATTGCAAACTCCAGGCAGAACCAGAATGAAAACAAAATGAACCAAGATGAGCCTGTTTCACCCCAGATGATTGTTAGAGATCCTGAGAAAGTAGTTATAAGATTTATTTGCTGAATTTATAGTGTGCTAAGATGATCAGGCAAGAAAACAGAGAGAAGCTTGACACCGTTGCAGTATATTTGTATTTCTTCCTTTTAGTTGCTCACTGTGTTTTATTTTGAGATACTGTGAGATAGGACTGATCTTCCACAGTGATTAACATCACTGCCTGAACAAAGCTGATACATGCAGCAGCTAGGGAGTGCACAGCAATGACACCATGTATGTTTTTAAGCCCAAGACATGATAAGAATATTTTGGAAGCCATGCCTGCAGAGTAACTGAGGTGCGTGTTCAGACTGCACTAAAAGTATCTGCCCTTTTCGATTTTCCTCAGAGTCATAGCTCTGCAAACACAAGTCCTAAGCATTTCTGTACCCACAAAACACCACTTATATTCTGCCAAAGTAAAGAATTACAGGCTATGCATTCTTTTTCTTTAAAGGCATTAGGGTATCAATTTCTGAAGCAAAGTAAAGGGCAAGTTGTCACAGAAGTGAATGAGCAAACCAGGTGAAGAACTTACATGGACAATCACAAAAAAAATTTGTTCTCCTAGGAAAAGAAATTCAGAAACATCTTCTCAATATTTGTCTGAGCAAATAACCCAATTTTCAAAACAAAGCTTAAAAAATCTGTAACAAGAGCAGATGAATGTTGAAGTTTTCTTGTACAGCGTGGAACTAGGTATGATGAACCAGAAGGTTCCTTCAAGTCTCACATCATATGAAAGCAATTAATTTTCTATTAAGTTGTGTATTCAGTAAATATTAGAATACATGATACTTCTGAAGTTCTTTTAACTGGAAGCTTTTTAAAAAGTACCCAGAGTATATGATTTTGAATGATTCACATTAGAGTTCCATTGCTAAAAGAGCAGGAAAGTCAGCGATGTTTATTCCTCCATGTCCATGTCTTTCTTTTCATTATTTAATCTTTTTTTTTTTTTTTTTTAAATTGAGGATCAAATAAACATTTGCCCAACTAATGTTGGAGGAAAACATGTAAACTTATGATACGCATTCTTACTTCTGATTTCAAATCAATGAGAAAAAAATTTTCAGCTATAAAAACCTGAAAATTAGGGTTTTCATACCATGAAATATATTTATTTTTCCAAAGTTTCTTCTGTTAAAGATATAAGCATCTTTCATTTTGAACTTTGATGTTAAATTAAACTCTTTGAAGCTATATCCAATAACGGATAGGGAATTCTATTCACATTTTCCTGGGTAGTACAGTATCAGCGTAGCACAATCCTATGAATACTTAAGTTTGAAAACAAGTTTTTCAAATGTATTAATCTATGATTTTTAAAAGTACACAGTCATTTAGTTCTCCCCATATCTAAATGCATGTCATGATCAGTACAGACGTAAGAAGACATAGTTCACATTTTCTTGAGAATGCCTTTGATAATATGATGATAGCATTCTTGTGCTGGCTAGGGACAGTTCCTTGGGGCTTAGCCCACAGAATATGTTTGTCTAGTTTGACTTTGCAGATTGTAGCAAGAATGAATTCCCTTAGCACTGCTTAATATATAAATACTGAGGTTTGTGTAATCTGTTCCTGTATGCAACCATGAAATCAGATAATTTTTGTACAGGGCAATTGTGTGTCTTATAAAGAAATCATAATTCATGATATAGGTCTTTTGGTGAAGTCACATGAGTAAAATATGTTCGTTTCATCATGACTGTCTAAACATGGAAAAACTGGGGCTCGTTACTCTAGCTGTGTCTGCTGTTGAATTTTTTTTAGGGAGGTAAGTTTCAGCAGTGCAGTAGCAGAGTGAAGGGTTCAGTGCAAAAAATTAAAATGTTTTTATTCTGTTGCTAAGTGAGCATGAGTGGTATTTATAAAGGTATAAGCCTTTGTCTGGAGGAAGAGATGGTTGTTAAAAAAAATGGAATTGTAGGCACTTGTGAATATCACAGATCACTATTGCAAATTCTGATAGGAGCATGGGCTAATAAGTTATTAAAGAAAAAGAGCTATCAGAAGTATCCTTTAAGTTGAAAGATTTAAAGGATTTGGACCCCAAAGCTATATATATATCTGGGTTTTGTTTTTATAGCCAGGGGTCAAGTACATGTGCTATGTCTGGAACACTTAAATACCATAAATATATTTAAACAATGTGATGCAGTTTCATTAAGACACCACACAATGGAAAGACATTTTCATTTTAGATGTTATTGTGATGCCTTCTTAGAAATAGAGTTAGGAAAACAAAATCAGTTGTGAACATTAAGTAATATGCTCTGACAGTCACCAGAGAGGAGGCAACAGTTTCAATATATGGGAAATAAAGCGTATATTTTTTTTTAGTTTAACATTGGTTGTTTCTTCTTGTGTTTATCATTTATAAAGTATAAATTGTAGAATCATAGAATCATAGAATAGTTAGGGTTGGAAAAGACCTTAAGATCATCTACTTCCACCCCCTGCCATGGGCAGAGACGCCTCACACTAAACCATGCCACCTGAGGCCATGTCCAACCTGGCCTTGAACACCACAAATGATGGAGCATTCGCAAATTCCCTGGGTGACCTATTCCAGTGCCTCATCACCCTCACAGTAAAGAATTTCTTCCCCACATCCAATCTAAACTTCCCCTGTTCAAGTTTGAACTCGCTAGGACCCGTCTGTCTTGTCACTACAGTCCTTAATGAAGAGTCCCTCCCCAGCATCCCTATAAGCCCCCTTCAGATACTGGAAGGCTCTGAGGTCTCCATGCAGCCTTCTCTTCTCCAAGCTGAACATCCTATCTTCATATGGGAGGCGTTCCAGTCACCTGATCATCCTCATGGCCCTCCTCTGGACTTGTTCCAACAGTTCCATGTCCTTTTTATGTTGAGGACACCGTAATCGAAAACATTTTTAGATTTTTAAAATATTAATTTAAATTATTTTAAAAATAATTAATTTAATTATTTTAAAGTTCATTTAAAATATTTATAAAAAAATAATTTAAAATATTTTTATGTAAATTATTTAAAAAGTAATTTAACATATGTTTATGTAGAGTGCTCCTCATTCTATGTTCTCTAATTTGAATGCAGAAACTTGACCTTGTGATTTGGTACAATTTGTTTTACCCCTTCTTCTCATTCCAGAAAGAGTTTGCAAATTGAAAATCACATTAGGAATTAAAAGGTGTCAATTTGTTACAGTGACACTCAAAACATCTTTAATATAAACCCAAAATATTAATGCGCACAGGGTATGGAATGAGATATAATAACACCTACAGTCAGATTATAATGTAAGAAATGCTGGGAGCAGTCTGCCCTGGACCACGCACCAATATTGAAAATGAATTAAAATGAAGTGCATAATTAATATATGACCTAGTCCAGTACTTCAAAATATTTCAGGAAATTATTTAGACTCTGAGATTTATTTCTTCATTTGTATAAGGTAAAATTTAATCTATACAGTTTTACAGGTAACACCATCCTCTTCCATTTACCATGCCACTTCTAATCTAAGTATCTTGCATCCCCATACCAGTTTTCACTTCTTCTTTAACGTGAATGTCTGCACTAAAAATTCACAAAATCATAGAATCATAGAATACCAGATTGAAAGGGACCTCAAGGGTCATCTGGTCCAACCTCTCTTGGCAGCTGCAGTCTAGAGAAGGTGGCCCAAAGGCCTGTCCAGCTGAATCATAAAGTGTCCAAAGTTGAAGAATCCCCCACTGGTGAGATTATTCCCATGATAATTGTTCTTTTTTGGTGAAAAAATTGCCCTCTTGTGTCCAACCAAAATCTCCCCATGGGCAACTTGAATGTATTACCCTCTCTTTTTCATGTGACTTGGCCCCTTGTTTAAAGGGAGTCTCTATTGTCTTTGAAGCCACCCTTTAAATACTGGAGCATGATAATAGATTTTCCCCTGAACCTTCTTTTGCTCAAGGCTGAACAAACCCCATTCTCTCACTCTTTCCTCATATAGCATGCTTTCCAGTCCTTTAGTCATCTTTGCGGCCCTTCTCTGTACCCTCTCCAGCTTGTTCACATCCTTTTGGAATAGTGGGTATGAAACCTGAACACAGTATTCCAGGTGTGGCCATAACAAATGCTGAGCAAAGTGGGATAATAACTTCTTTATCTGTGCTGGGGATCCTATTGGTTATCTTTACCACGCAGCACACTGCTCACTCTTTTTGAGCTTGCTGTCCATGAGGACCCCAAGTCCGTTTCCACAAAGCTGCTGCCTAGCTGGGTAGATCCAAGCCTGTGCTGCTCTCCTGGATTGTTTTCCCAGGTGCAATACCTTACATTTATCTTTGTTAAACTTCATAAGATTCTTGTTGGTTTTTCCAGCCTATCAAGGACTTCCTGCAGATTGTCTCTCCCTTCCAAACTGTCCACTTGCCCACTCAGTTTGCTAACTTGATCAGGGTATATTTCATCACATCATCCAGACCACTTACAAAGATATTAAATGCCCTTGGGCTCAATATTGATCCCTGGGGGACCCCACTACTGACAGATATGTTGCCAGTTTGTAAAGGAATTATTTGCCATCATCCCCTGAGTGCAGCCTGTCAGCCTGTTCCCCACCCACTGCAGAGACCACTGGTCTAGACTGTAACGTCAGTTTCTCTAGGAGGAAACCATGTTGAAAGCCCTGGAGAAATCCAGGTAGAAAATGTCTACTCAAAAGGCAAGAACTGCCAAGCCTTCCATGCAGACCCCAGCTGAGGCTCCCTCCTTAGCAAGAGACTTAGCAGGCAGGTTATGGAAAGGCAGTGCATGGCCCTGGGTCACTGCAGGCCAGAGCAATGCAACTGCGCACTTGTTTAACCTGACTGATTTGTCAGTTTGGACCAGTAATGCTAGATACCAGAAGAGCAAGGGTATCAGAAAATCTCAAGCAAACTACAGATTTGTCCTCCAGAGGCAAATCTGTCTTCTTATTCATATAAATAGCTAATAGTCTGGCGGCATAGAAGTTGAGAGAGAAAACATGGCATATCATCCTGATTAGACACCACTGTCTATAAACAGTCACTTCAAACTTATTCAGAAATTAACCAGTCTTTCCCTGTTTTGCCAAAGTTGTATGCCTCTTCAGAGCAAAGCCTGACTGGGAATTCTTCCTTTTCTAAGCTACAAACTTCAGCAATATTAACAGAACAAATTTTTTTCTGAAGTGAGGGGTTGGTGTTTCGACTCAGGCATTTGAGTATCTGTGCAACACTGAGTCAAAAAAGTTTTAGCTTTTACTCTTTTAAGCCCTTCTAAATATTTTGCTAGTCATATCTTGTTGAAGTTTTACTTCAGTTTTTAATGTGAATTCTCTAAAGTATTTAAAGCACACTTAAATAAAACAAAACAAAATAAAATTCATCTATTAAGAAATATTTGCAAAACAGTATTTTGTAACTAATGCTTTTTTTATTGTCCCCACAATAACATTCTTTTTTAAACACTTCCCTTGAAGACTGAATTTTAATTATTAAATAAATTTTGGTTTACCTTATTTAAACAGGTAATTCCTTAAATGGAGACTATTTCAAAAGTAATTCTATTTATTTATCATCTTGAATGAGGTATTTAATTTCATCCAGATCTCAGAATTGCTAAGGGAACATACTCTTATTTAAACTTATCAGTACATTGGGGATACATACTATTTATAAATGTATCACAGCTTGGAAGTCTTAGTAGCTGTGACTCTCACTCCTTTCCAACAGATATAGTAGCTATTTATGTATGAAACAGAGGTTCAGTAAAGGCAAATTAGTTAATGTGTATACAGCACTTGAAAACTTTGACCTTTACATGCATGCTAAATACTGGGACTGATGCCAAGATACTGTGTGCTGTTGCTTTAGTTCTACTGTTTATTCCTTTTTGATACTATATTCACATACATAAACATTTTATAAAATGTACCCTTCCCTTGAATACTTTTTTTCCTTCTCTTTAATTCATTTGAGGATATTGTTGAAACAATTGCTACCATAGCTTTGAGAAACTTCTGTAATAGAGACAACTCATTAAATCTCAATCTATTACTGGAAGATAATTCAGACAGAAATGCAAATTAGTCGATGAAATGTAGTGATTTTTATAAAATAATAGGTATCTTGAGGTCACTGTGGTGGTGTTTATGTTTTCTTCTGCTGTTTGTTTGTTTTCTTTTGGTTTCTGTTTGTTTTCTTCTGTGCTATTTAAAGCCATTCAATTTCCCATTCTGTTCACCCATGTCTTTTATGTAACTGCTTTTGCATTTATTTGCTTGCCAATTTTAAAAGGAAATAAGTTTTGGTACCTATTTCACTTTAAATGACATTATTTCACACCTTCTCACCTCTCTTTTTGTTAGACTGTACATTTTGAAAAATGTCTGAAAACAGGTGTGAAGAAAGTAGCCAGTGTGAGTGAAAAGGGGACCAATGTTCACAAAGAGAAAAATTTTGCTTCAAAAGCATCACTAACTGCAGGCAATTTCATTACAGCTATTATTTGACACTACCTCTGAACATGGCATACTATGTTCTAAGAAAGCTATTTCTCTTATTACTTCAAAAATCTCCTCACATTTTAAATCATTCTGATTCTTTCCCTTCGGCTTGCATTTTATATTAAAACAGACACAGAAATTAGGACTTGTACATTTCAAACTTTGTTAGGAGAGTATTGATTCATAGAAAACTCCAGGAATAAACTTCCCAACAAAGTTTTCTAGTTGACAAGCAGTTATTCTTTATTGCGGCGCTAGGAAACACGAGGGATAGCTCCTTCTAACATGCATCCCAGTATTGCTACACAAGCAGTCCTTATATAGCTACTGTGCATACATACATATTCATGATGCTATGTATGGATTACATCATTTTCCAGAAAGTTCCCCACATGCGTACAAAAATGTGGTGGTGGTCTTTTACGGTTGTTTACTTCTTCCAACAGTCTTCATCACTGCTGGCAGCCTTTGAAGCAAGCTCAGTAGATGCTTGTACTAGCTTAATCAGTTCCTTAATGCCACAGACATAACAATCATCCCATCCTCCTACTTATCAGTTAGTTTAACTGCAGCCCATCCTGGGCCCCTGCTATTCCAGATACTCCCTATCTTTATGTCCTGTTCTTCTAACCTGTTTTTCTTACACTCATTTTGTACTAAAGTCATAAAGATCTAAACTACATCAACTACAACAGTTTATCTTATACTAGAATTCTCATTATGTTCTCTAGCTGTACTCAAAATTTTTTTCTGTGTATCATACACCTCAGTAATTTTCCATTGCTACTGTTACAAAGCCATCAAACTTAACACTACTTAAAACTGATTCTAAAGGTTTATGTATTTCATTTTGTGATTTTGTACACCCCTTGTCTCAGTATCACAATACCCATAATGTACAACACAGTTAGTTATTCCTTCCTAAATAGCATTATATATCTTTTTTACTAATAGAGTCCTTCTACCTTGTTACCTCTTTATATAATTGCAGGTAATTGAGAGATTTTGCAGAAGGAAATAGAGGAATAGGAATGTTAAATGTCTTACCTGATTTTATCTTGGATGAAATCTGTGTGATGAGCTGAATGTACCAGTTTGAATCTACTGGTTTTCAAATGCCACTTTCATATACAAATCTAAAAGTTTTATTCATTGCAGCATTATAAACTGCATTTTTTACATAACTGGATTCGTGTTTTGGTGAATCAGTTCTTTTACTGGTACAGTATCAGACACATAGGGTGGTCAGGTGCATTTTCCTCTGTATTTTTCTGCAAGCTGAAATCTGATGTGAAATTTTATTGTTATTAATCTTTGATTCCTACAGAGAAAATATGCTACACTAAAGCTTGTTCCAAGGAAAGGCTGAATAGAGGTTTGTACACTCACTCTTCTTATCTACAGCAGACTCATTATGCAGTTACTGTCTTAGACTTCATGAGACGATGCAGACAAGCTTTCTGTAGTTTGGTATTTTAACTCCATTTATAGTTACTATGGCTTTCAGACACTACTTCTCTTCTTCTTTCTGATGCTGACCTGTGGCCTTCTCAAATCCCCTTCAAAGGAGAAGCAGATTGGAATGTTCACATTTTTCTTACTTGAGATCCACCAGGAAAATTCGCACATGTGGGTATGAACCGTAGAAAATTCTTCAAGTCAGGGCTAAATGCAGTAAAAACTCTTCACATGGCAAATGGAAGAAGAGCTGACATGCAATGAAACATGACATGAACAGGAAAGTTTAGTCTTCAAAAGATCAAGGGGACAAAGTGGTGGAAAACATTGCAGAAGTCTAAGGAAAAGGAGAGAGCCTGACATGTTAGAATGTATTTGCAGGTTAGGTTCTGAAAGTCTTCATTCATGTGATACCTGGGAAGATTTAATGAAGGCAAATATTAGAGAAACTTCAGTTTTTCAACATAGAAATGAAGGAGAGTTGGAAATAGACTATCTTAAGGTCCTTTCCAACCCTAACTATTCTATGATTCTATGATTCTATGATATTCACATATAAGAATGAAATAATTTTCATAATTTAGTGTGTGATGGAATGCACTCCATGGAGGTACAGAATTGTTTATTTGACAAAGTTGCTTGATTATATACTTCGAGCTTACAAGTGTGTTATGACAAATAACCAATGAAAACCCACAACACAAACATTCTTCTACAGGTTACTCGATCACCATTTTTCATAATCATTTCCTTGTTATTTTTTCTAGCTGATATGTGCTTTAGATGTAGCAAGCTATCTTATTGCTTAAACAATCATCACTCTTACAGACTGTTTCTTTTTTTCCACTCCATAGCTATTAAGCACAAGATATCTTTTGCTCCCAGAACTTCCTGTTTTAAACAGTCTATGAGGAACAAATATTATTTTTCTCCTTGGTACACTTATGCCAACACTTTGTGGTTAGCCTCGCATATGCAGCTGTATTGTGTTCTTAAGATGGTCCTCAATACATGAATGCATAGGATGTTGCTGTGGTTTAAACCTTAAATCGTGCACTTTGCTCACTCACTCACTCCCCCCTCTTTCTTCCCCCTCACTCTGGGGGGGGGGGGGGAGGAAATGGGAGGGAGAATCTAAAGAATGTAACTCCCACCGGTTGAGGTAAGAACAGTCCAGTAAATAAGGTATAACATAAATCACTACTGCTACCACCAATAATAATAATGACCAGGGAAATACAAGGGAAGAGTATAAAACTGCTCACTACCCGATGACCAAGCCATGAACTCCCTCTTTGGGTTTGTGCCCCCAGTTTTTCCCTCCTGGGCATGATGCACTGTGGTATGGAATACCTCTTTGGTCAGTTTTGGTCAGGTGTCTTGTTTCTGCTTCCTCCCAGCTTTCCCTCCTTCCTGGTGGAGCATGAGACTCAGAATGTCCATCAGGCCAGACATTCTAAGCCATAACTGAAAACATTGATGTTGCAGCACTATTCCCAGGCCAAAAGTCAAAAACACAGTGCTGCACCAGCTACTAAGAAGGAGAAAAATGACTGCTACTGCTGCAACCAGGACAGATGTAAATATTTAGAAATTAATTTCTGAGTAGAAAGTGTGGAACAGTGAACAAGCTATTCAAATCTATTATTTAAGTTCTGAAAACTAAGTAAAAATTTTCACCTTCCATTTTTTTTTTAAATTGCAACTCAATAGCAATAGTTCTACAGAAATCCGAAAAACCCTACATGCATGTTTCTTTTCTTCTTTGATACATTTTTAAAAGGCAAGAAATATTATCTGATATTATCTGATAAGACTGTTAGTTGATATTCAAGGATCACCTGCTACAAGCTCAGAAGTGTTCCTTCCCAACTAGAAGGAAGTGCAGCCAGTGGGCTAGGAGACCTCCATCAGTAGATAAGGAGATGCTGAGGAAAACTAGAGGGAATAAAATAGGCTTAAAAAAGGTGGAAGCAAGTACAGGTGGCATGGGAAGAATACAGGGATGTTGTCCGGGAAGCTAGGGACCAGTTAGAATTAAACTTGGTTAGGGATGTGAAAGATAACAGGAATGGATTCTATAAGTACGTTGCAAATAAAAGATAGACTAGGGACGATGTGGGCCCTCTCTGGAAGCTATCAGGAGACTACATGACTACCCTTGATTTGGGGAAGGCTGAGGTTCATAATGCCTTATTTGCCTCAGTCTTCACTTGCAAATGCTCCAACCACACCACCCAAGTCTTGAAAGGCAGATGCAGGGACTGTGAGAATGAAGACTCTAGGCCCCCTTCAGGAAAGGATCTGGTTCCAGACCATCTTAAAAACTTGAACATACACAAGTCCATGGGACCTGATGAAATCCATCTGTGGGTCCTGAAGGAGCTGTCAAGTGAAGTTGCTAAGCCACTGTCCACTACATTTGAAAAATAATGGCAGTCAGATGAAGCTCCCAATGACTGGAAAAAGGGAAATATAACCCCTATTTTCAAGAAAGGGAAAATGAATGAGATGGGGAACTACAGTCAGTCTCACCTCTGTGCCTGGCAAAATCTTGGAGCAGTTTCTCCTGGAAAGCATGCTAAGGCACATGAAAAACAACAAGGTGATTGGTGACAGCCAGCATGGGATCACTAATGGAAAGTCCTGCCTGACCAATCTGGTGGCCTTCTATGATGGGGCTATGGAACTGAAGGAAAGGGATAGAGCTGTTGATGTCATATACCTGGACTTGCGCAAAGCATTTGACACTGTCTCACATGACATCCTTGTCTCTAAATTGGTGTCGTGGTTTAAGCTGTAAATCAGCCACACAGTTTGTTCATTCACTTCCCCCTCCTAAAAGAACTGTCGTGGTT
>JAOEHX010031877.1:0-11205 GCA_025448015.1 Bolborhynchus lineola
CCCCCCCGTGAAACTGCTGAATATCTGCTCCTGCAGCATCAGGTTCCCATTTTCTCCAATGGAGTGGGGTTTTGTTTGGGTACCTGTGTTTAATGCGCATTGAACCAGCGCTTTGGTGGCAGCTGAAACCATTGGCCCTGCCTATGTATGATTCTGGGTACAGGTTTTATTCAGTTGTGCTGAGTTTGATGTGGTAGTTTCCAGAGGGAAGAGGGTGTTTTTAAACCCAGTCCTAGGGATTGGAAAGGATGCACATTCCTGGAGCTGTGTTAGTCCCTTTTTCCCCATGAGACGCAGTGCTAAACCCCCTTTAGTGCTGAGATTCTGTGTGGAAGGAATAACACCAAATAATTCTTTGCATGGAGAGAATTCATGTAATGAAAAATGAGTGAGCTCAGACAGAACAAGACAGCATTTAACAATGCCTGCTTAAAAACAAAGAGGAAATGTATTAATGTAGTAACTAAATTGCTGTTAGAGGCATCAAAGCACTCGGGTGCTTTGTGGTGACTTTATTTCCATCAGTCTTTTTAGAGAGCTCAATATACAAACTAAAATATCCCTCACCATCCCACCTCCCTGAGCCCCTCATTTCACTCATTCATTTTGGAATTAATCAGTTAACGAGTTCTGACATTGGATTAAAGGAACAAGGAAATGCAATTGTAATGCAGCCTGATTTTAATATGTGAGGTGCAATTGCTCTTTCCAGCCTCCAGCTCTGGGCCTGGCCTGTGGGGTGTAGGGAACAGAAG
Organism: Bolborhynchus lineola; assembly: GCA_025448015.1. NCBI lineage: Eukaryota > Metazoa > Chordata > Aves > Psittaciformes > Psittacidae > Bolborhynchus > Bolborhynchus lineola. The sequence continues at coordinate 756 of JAOEHX010031877.1, forward strand.
CCCTGTGGCTGCTGAGGAACCCATTGGTGTCCCCATCCCATCCCATACTGGGGAGTCCATGGGGTGACCAACCAGCCCTTGTCCAAGCCTTTGGGGGTCCCCAAGTGCAAACAGCCACATCCCAGCTCCCCAAATGCAGGTACAGAGACATTTCTCTACTCCAGATCCCTGAGAGCCGCCTCTGCCTGCCCTGTTCTATTCACCCCTTCCCTGCCCTTGCTCTGCCTGTCCCTGTCCTCCCTGTTTGTGTCCTTGTGCTGCCTGCCCCTGCCTGCAGGCTCTTCCCTGCTCCTGGGGCAGTGGGGACAGCAGAGGGTGGATCTGGAGGGTGAGTGGATGCCCTTTAGGATGGATCAACGGCAGAGCCTGGCCAGGGAGCATTTTGGGGAAGGAGGAGGCTTTCAAAGGGATCCAGCCTCTCTCCATGGCCCATAAAAGGCCATTTGGGCACTTGCATCCCAGAGGCTTTTTGCTCGGAGCATGCACCCAGTGGTAACTCGATGGTGTCCCCAGTGACAGCCCTGGGTGCCACAACCAGTGGTTGGTGATGTGCTCCGAGCTCTCTCCTCCAAAGACAAACAGTCCGTGCAGGCAGGGAGCAAGTGCCACAGCCAGGGATTATGTGTGTTACATGTAGGCACATCCAATGGATTATTTCTCCATCTCTGCCTTTGATCTCTGGAAAACCAGACAGCTTTATAAACACCATTCCTCTGTTTCCAGCCATCTTGCATGTCCTGTACAATTAATGTACAGCAGTCATCCATTTCTTTCCTTCTTCCAATTCATTCCAGAGCAAACAGGCTCTCCTGTCCACACTGTCCCAATGAGATTTATTTCTTCTTTCTCCTTTTGTCACCATCGACACAGTAAAATAAAAAAATAAGGATTTTGCTGGATAATATTGGAAAAATTATGGACGAGGTGCAAACCAAACCCAGTTTCTATTATTCATTTGTAAACCTGGCAAAGCTCACACATAGAAATGGATGCTTTATGCTAATTATTTAGGAAAGGGTTATTTCAGCAAGGCAGGAAATCTCTGGAGTTTCTGCATTTGTTTTGCACTTAAAAGAACTTGGTGCAAATGTAATCAGCACATTAAAGTGCATCATCCATTAGAGGGCAGGGAGGGAGGAAGCCTGTCCCGCCCGCTTCGTGCCATCTACCAGGTGACCTTGGAGCACTTCATTCATGTGGAGTCCTGGGCTTTGGGTATTACTACTGTTACTACTACTAGTACCATTATTATTATTATTATCATCATTCCCTTTTTTTCCCTCCCCGTTGCCCAAATTCTCAGCCCCTTCAAAGGCACTCAGGGAAAATCCACAGTCCTGACTTTGCTATTAGAGCTGTGGACCACTGCCTCTGTGCTGGAGGTAGCAGAACGTAGTGGGAAGAGGGATGGGGACCCGTACCAGATTCCAGCAGTGAGGGGACCTCTGCATCCCATTTTGTGGATGTGGTAGGAAGCAAAGGCAAAGGGGTTTTTCCAGGAGAGGAGATGGGTTGGGGTGGGGAATGAGGAGATCTTGAGTGGTTTCTGTCCAAGTCATTCCTGTTACATACAAATAAACCACAGAAAACATTGTCCCTCCTCTTGATCTGCACAATGACATGAGAAGGGGCAAGGGGCAATAGGGAGGTTGCTGGGGCAGGGAGCTTGTGTAGGACCTGTTGGGCTTCTCCCACCCTGTCCTCTGCCCACCTACACCCTCTCTGCCTCTTAGAGAGTCTCTCATTCTCCCTCATAAAATAGTATCAGCAGAGACCTTGTCCTGCTTCTTTCTCCTCTTGCTCTCTCTTTCCCTTGTGTTGTTCTCTGCTCCTCCTTTACTTCTCTCTGTCAGTCCTTGCCCCCTCTCCCTCTGCACACCCTTTCTGCAAGCAAGCTGTTCTGTGTGAGCATGGAGGTGAAAATCCAGCTGGAGACAATAAAATCCACGGGCTTGGCTATTTCTACTCCTAAAGGTTGTTTGTCAGTGAGACACGAGAGAGAATCAGACATCATAAAGCCTAAGCTGGGATTTTTAAGTCCTCAGGACAGAGAGCATTTCATATGGTGTGTGCTCGTGCAAATTCAGCACAAGGCAGGGACCATGCTGTTATTGCCCCAATATTTCCACTTCCCTGGCTCCCACATTGCCACCATTTCATCTTTACTAAAGACACATGTATTTTTACATCCCTCTTTTTCTTCCCATGTATCTATCTGACTTGCTTTATGGGGCTTACAGTTTTAGACATACTGTTTATTATTCATAGTATTAATAACAGGTATCATCCTGCTATAGCAGTTAAATAATTCAGGGTCTCATTCCAGTTTGGTTAGCCCCATATGGCAGGAATACACCTCATAATGTGAAGGACTAAACACGTACATCACTGGGCACTAAGTGTTAGGTTTAGCTTTCCATAAATTTAAATATGTGCATTTCTTTCTCAGTCGGATCCTCCACAGGCCCATAAAGCAAGCAACACAGTGATCTGCTCTTAAGATGCAGTAAGAGCTTGGAGAAATTTGTTGAGTGCTACTTCTGTAGGCTCTTGTTACCATGAATCACTGATGAGATTCATTGTTTGCCTTCACATCTACTTCTCTGGGCTTTCCCAAGCCTGGGGTAGCCTCACACTGGAAATAGGGAGCCTGTTTGTGCTCTTGGGGTTTTGAGATGCTGCTGAAAAAGGTTCCTTACCTTTACTCTCCACCAGCTGATCCATTGCAAAATGCTCCTCATGCTACCCTGACCCCCCCTCACCTGCCCAAGAGTCTGGGGTGGATGGCTGGACCAGTGCACACCCCAGATGGTGCAGCACATGGATGTTAAACTCATGAAGTAGTAGAGCCCAGCCTGCCTGAGAAAGCATCTCCCCACTCATCCATCCTTCGCTGACTCCCCACTTGGCAACAGATGTGGTTTCATTATGGCACAAGGAGTTCCCAAGGCTCAGAGAGGCTGGCATCGGTAGAGACCCTTCGCTGCATTGAATCACAGCCATGCGCAGATGCCAAGTGGAATTTTCTCTCCCTCAGATAAAGAAGAGAGGCTGAAGATTGTGAAAAGAAAACCAACTATGTTTGAAGGGTGTTTTCTGTGCCTGTGTTAGGGCTATGTTAGGTTCAGCTGGGACAGCCAGAGCTCTGCACCTTGGCATGTGCCCACCAACCTTCTGATGAAGGGAGATAGGTTGGATTTTCAGCCTCTTCAGTGTGCTCCTTCCCTATGACATGACAGTTCTATTCCAGCAGAAAGTTCAGTATTTAATGGCCTGATTTCATTCTTTGACTTTTTCTTCCCATCAGATTCTTTCTGTGCTTGATAATCCACTTGTATCTTAGCAGAGCCAAATCCTGATCAGTGCAGAGCCGACCATGGCCATCACTCATGACCTCTCAGATTGAGGGGCTCAATGCAGTCACCACTGAAAACAATGTTAAACACTCCCTGTCACTTTGCTGTCACTTAGCTCAGATCATATTTGCAGCAAACCCAAAGAAATATTAAAAGCCTCTCATTATTAGTAAATGTAGATACCCAGTGATGCAGGTAAACCAGTGAAGGTGACACACAGACCACACCAGTATCTCTGAGGTGCTTGATCCAAAGACTGGAAGCTTCTAAACAGGACAAAAAAGGGAAAGCAATGTCTATCCATGCTTTTAATACCTTTCTCTATCTTGATGATATAAACCTCTTAAAGGTTAAGATATAAGTTATTGATTTGAGTCAGGGTAAACAGTAAAGGAAAAGAGAAGTTCCCTCACAAAAAGGTTAATTGGGTTGTGGGGTTTCTTTTCCCTTTGCTCTCTTCTCCCCTGTGTGTAAAAGAACAAACTTTGTCCATACACCAAACTTCAGTAAAACTGGACTAAAACCCTATGGAAGTGAAATTCTCTGTATAAATTGTTAAGACCTGGTCAAATAATTTTAAAAGTCAGTGTTAGGAAAATGAAACCAATCTGTTACAACCTAAACCGTATATATATATATATATATATTTATATATATATATAGATATAGATATATATGTGTACATATATATAAAATCAGGTGGTATAGATACAAAGTCATAAATGCTGGGAACATTGAAATAAATAGCAGAGCTCTTGAGTTAATGAAAAGCCAGTTAGGCCAATAACCATCTAAAAACCCACATAGAAACAAATATCCCTCTCCTAAGTTCACCAAATGAGTGCAGTTTACAGCTTCACCAGATTTTAGGGCTGGTTCCTGTTGGAGTGGGCAGTAAACAAGTGAATCAGATGGTCACTGGCTGGATTTCTCAGCTGCATAGGAGTCCAACAATGGGCATCCCAGGCTAATCGCTGAGCATCCATGGGAAAGCAGGAACACTGTTTGGGTGCAATATGTGTGTGGGTATAGTCATACACTTGACACCATCAGCATGAGCTGATAGGTTGCATGAAAAGGAGGTACCAATGTAGAAGAAACGGGAGTTCACCACCAACCCTGAAGGCAGAGCTTGAAATCTCTTCTACATAGCCAATAAGCAACGCTGGCCTAAGGGCTGGAGCCTTTCTGCTCAGCCTAAGACTGGGCCCATGTATTCAAATGGTAACAGATCAGCCAAGAATGCCTCTTGTCCCTTCTTTTATTTCACTCCAACCTCCCTCTGCACATGTGCTTATCCAGAGAAGAGCTCATACCCAGATTCTATATTCACCTGGTGAATATGGTGTGATGTCCATCTTGGCTACTCCATGCTCCATCTAAGTGTGATCTATGAGTTACTGTGAGCCTTGAATTTCACCCGAGTATATGCAGGGAAGGAAGGAAGGCTGCAGTTTGCATTTTAAATCCTGAAAACATATTTTAAGGGCTCTGCTTCTGTCTGTTCTCCAGTTCCTGAGAAAAACTCTGCTAAGGAAAGATTTTGGTAGAAACCCAAAACTGACATTCGCCTGCCTTTTCCAGGTAATGCATATGCATGCATGCAAAACTCAGGCATTGGTTGTTTCTGCCTCAGGATTAAAAGCTATGGCATGAACAGAAATAGAAGCCCATCTTTACAAAATTGCTTTTAAAAATTCCATATGCCAGTTGCATACCCTGCAAAGATGGAGAGCTTGAGTAGTGGTAAGGAAAAGGGGCTGCCAGCCAGGAGCATGAGCAATAAGCTCAGCTTCCCAACAGGTCTGTTCTTTGTCTTTGGGTCATTTTGACTTCCCCAGCCTGTTTTTCCATCTCTAGAAGGGAGGACATTAATGCTAAGTATTTATTTGTGTCTCAGAATAGTCCTCAACAAGGACTCTTTCTCTGTGACCAGGAGCTTGACCCCACATTTGCCCAAATATCCTGAATTGCTATGAATGTTCCTTTACATTTGGCATGTGCAAGAAATACAAAGATGTCTCCCAGTTCTAAACCAGGTAGGTCTTACTGGCCCATTGGGGTACCAGAAGTTATGTCAGAAGATGCATAGGACAGTAAAAAAGTGGGATTATATTTGAAGGGAAGTAAAATTGCCCTAAATCCTGCTGGAATTTACCAAAAAAGCTGCTCTGACTTTGGTTGCTGTTGGGAAAACAGCAAACCAAGTCCTGGGTGTTCTTCATCCTGCTTTGAATGACTTCTGGGTAGAATAAATCTTTTCTGCTTTTAAAATGAATGAGAGCTTCACAATGGCAGAGCCATTTGAATCTACAATGAAATAACGCCTGGAAACGATCTGGCCTCCTATCTGTATTCCTGGTGTTTTCCTGCAGCTGAGAAACACAAAGTTACACTTTCTCCCTTGGCTTCGTGGGGAATGTCCAGCCTCGTCACTCCACAAAGCTGATTTGAATGTAAAAGCAGGACCCGAAAGAGTGATCCGGAGCAGAGGATGCGACCTGGCTCTCCCGAGAAGCTGGAAACGGAGTGTCCTCATCAAGGTCACACCCCATGAGAGGTTTTTCCCTTCCCCTGGATGCTGACAGGGATGGAGCGCCGGCTCCCTCTGCCTCTCTGCACTCTTTGTTTATCACAAAGATGAGCTTTCCCGGGAATGCTGCGAGCAGTGCTCCAGGAGATGTTCCGCAGCTACAAGGTTTAGGGGGGTTGTCAATGCCATTGGAGAAATACCCAACAAAAACAAGCCATCAAATCACATGAACTAAACAAGACATAGGAACATTGCAAATAAGATATTGTTTAGGGACGGATATTTCCAGTCAGGAGAATGGAAATAGCGGAATGGTTTTGTCATGCCCGTCCCTGAGTGGTGTTGCAGTTTTGGAGTATGCATTTTTGCTCTTCCCAGGCGTTTACCATGGAAGGGATTTCTCTGGGTTGTTTAAGAAGGTCTGGGCATTGCCATTTTCTCTCCCTTCAAAGTGCTTATTGGAATTGTCAGGACCCTTCCGTTTGATTTTCCTAGCCCTTCATTAATCCATTTGCCTTAGTTTTGTTTGAAGGAAAGCCGAGGCGTTTCCTCCTGACTTCTAGCAAAATTCCCCAGCCTGCTTTTGTAGCTGCTTTTAATCTGAGAAAACGGTTTGAAGTGGTGCATTTTTAGCCTGGAAATTTGCATTAGCTTTAAATGTGTTTGTGTGATGCTTAATTGCGGAAGTTTTCTATTTCCCAGAACTTTCATGATGCTTAAAGTCAATCAAAGGGAATTATCTTTGGGAGGGGTGGTTGAAAATACCCTCAGTAGAAACCATTTGAAATAGGTTTAGTCTTTACTGAACAATTTCGGTTGATCTGGGTTGGAACCTCCTTCTCCTTGTGATTAACTGGGGCATCGCTGTTGTCTTGATAGAAATACCAACCGCTGCCTTTTTGTTGAAGTCTTTTGAAGTCAGTTTGGAGGATGAATGCCCAGACCCAAATTGCTAATGCTGTCCCGTGAAACAAAACAGAGATGATGCTAGCAGGCAGCTAAGAGAGCGAATACATGTCCGAGATGCTCTCTGAACAAAGGTGAGGGGGATGGAAATGTGACCACACAGAAACTGAGTGTGAGGCTGTGATGTTTGTTGCTATATTTGTGTGTTCAGCCTTGGGTTAAGGTTTTGTGTGGATCGTGAGCAGGCTCAGTGGCAACCAGATTCCAGCAGGACAGGGGCTGAGCCTTTGGGTAGAAAGGGGCAAATACAAGAGAGCGGCTGAGGGAGTTTTACATCATTAAGGCATGAAAGGAAAATACACATAAAAAGGGCATTTGCATAACCTTCCATTGGGATGATTTCTATTTTACTTATGGATGTTGAAGAAAATAGGTTATTTATTTTCCTTTAAAGGAAAAAAAAAAAAACCCTCAATAAAACAAAACAGAAATTAGAACAGATTTGAGTAAAGAAATCAACACCTGAAAACTCAGCTGAACTTCCCCATTCCCTCTCCTGTCCTAATTTTGCATAAGCTGGATCCATCTTCCCCCACTGCAATCAGCTGTGAAGGAGAACTTCCATTGATTTCAAGAGGAACAAGCTAAAACATGTTATATTTAAATATTTGAATCCTCAGCTGTGCTACCCAGGCATGTCAATCTGTCTTAACACTTTATTTCAGGTTATTATATTAACAAAATTCAATGATATGCTATAACAAAATTGCATTACATGCTATCTCTGCATTCTGAGCTATCACGCTCTGTACGCGCTGGCATTCCTTCTCCGTGTGGGAGTGATCGGATGTGAGCTCCTTCCATAAATTCACTTTGAATGGGTTTAATTTTTAATTCTTTAGGAAAAGAAAATAATACTGGAACAGCAATCAGCCAAACACACACATTTCTTAGATGATGAAAACTGATTCTCTCAGGTTTGTATCTCAAATAACGCAGAGAGAAGGAACAAATACTCTGGGGCTGGCTGTAGGCTGTCACATATTACAGCAAGCAGCACTGAGGGAGGCTACAGCCAAAAGAGAACCCAAATTAGTGACCTATATTAGGAATAAGCTGGTCATGCACCACAAGCGTGATTCTGTAATTAAAACCCTCCTCGGTACAGGCACAATTGATACAGAGTGCGTGCATTGAGGCGTACAAAGCAAAACAACTTCACTGGGAGAGTTAACTTCTTCACTGCAGCTCCAATGAAAGGTTGCAAATACAGGCTGGAATGTTTAGGGGAGCATCAGGTCTTCACAGCCCTTAGATATGAATTTGGATGTACTCATGGCTGCAGGGAAGGAAAAGCGAGGAAGGGAACAAATATAAACCATCTCCAAATGTGATCAAATCACAAATCTCTGTTATTGAGAGCCAGAGAGCCCGTTGCTGCACACCAGCCTTTCCCAGTTTCAGATCCCAGCTTAGAAATCCTCTTTTCCTATACCCAGGCTGACTGTGCATGGTGTGGTTTTGGCTGTCGGGCTGTGCTCGCCTCTGCTCGGGGTGAATTCCAGCACTGCTCTGGCATCAGGCGCCTTTGCTGAGTCAGGTTCTGCTGCACGCCCCAGCTCCACGCTGCATCTGCTGGGAGAGGGCAAGAAACAAGAGTGCATTTTTAACTATTTCATGCATGAGGTCACCCTGCAGCGACCCTCGAGCTGCAATGGAGCCTGCACCAGGGGATGGTCTCTCCAGGAGCTGCCTCTGTGGAGTCTTTCTTCTCCAACAGACGATTTAACCCTTTCAGCCTTCTGACAGCTGAATAAATAGGCAAATGAAGCAGGGCTTAATCTAGTGTCCAGCCCCTCCAAAGGCCCTGTATTTAAGAACTTCAGGAACTAATTGCTTCTGTGGTGCTATTGCTGCCCTGCGACTGCTGAAAGGCTCCTGGAGGTTTGCCTTCGGTCTATGCTCAAACTGCCAACCTTATTTTGTTGGAATTTGCTATATTTCCATATTAAAACATCCAGGCCAGGGGGGAAAAATATGCAAGAAGAAAAGGAAAAGAGAGACTCATTAAAACTGCATCATGTCACCCGGCTGAACTTCCCATCCCTCCACTTCCCCCTTCAATCAGCAGCAAGGATAACAATTAGATGTGATCGCTATTCCTAATAGGCAGCAGTTAGCGCTTGCTGCTCCAGCTCAGGCTAAAGCAGAAGAACCTCAGCTCATCTCTGCGAGTTCATGACTGATAAGGCTCTGATTGCCAAATAAACCTCGCCTAGGCAGGATAGGAACCACAGGGCTTTATCCCCTCCATCCTTGCTTTGGTTTCTGTTCCCGCTCAGCAAGGCAGCATCAGCGAGTGGCAGAGCCCAACCTGGCCTAGGCTGGGGCTGCAGCTTCAAGTCGTGCCCTGGGAGCTGAAGGACCAGCACTCGGCATCATTCAGCCAGAAAATTTGGTATTAGGAGCAGGAGAAAAGGTCACCTTGGAGGATCAGAGATGGAGAGTTAAAAGAAAGGGGCTGGGAATGGGAGAGAGGGGAGGAGGAATGGGGGAGGCTGAGGAGGGAAGGGGGGAAGGGGACCTAGGATTTCTAAGCAGGCCTGACCCGGGAGGATAAAATATCCTGTTTTCATTGGTTCAAATGAACCATTAGGGAGAGAGTAATTTGTTGACCTTTTTGCTGCCTTATCATGAGATGAACAGCCTTAACATGGGCTTCACGTTTGCCTTCACCCCGCTGTAAATCACAGAAGAATCGATTTTCTTCTCTTAATTTTTATTTTTTTTTCCTCCTCTCAAAATATATACATAAAAGAACAACAACCAGGAAACCTGCTCCTCCTCTGAGATGATTTAGCAAAGCAGGGTCAGGTAGAGAAGTGCGTTGGTTAGACCCTGCGGATGGCATCCTCCACCTTCCGTGTTTGTTTTTGTTCTCTTTTGGCTAAGCAAGTGGGAACCAGGGCTGTGCAAAAGCTCTGCTTCCTTTGGGAATTAAAACTGGAGGGCAGTGATTTTCCTCTTATTTCCATCAGCCTGGCTTGGCAGTGGTTCCAGTGAAGTCAGTTTGTGCTCTCCTAAAGCCAGTCTCTTTCCCCAGCTCCTGCAGATAGTCTGGCATGATTTTGGCTTAAGAAAAGCAGGACCGTCGTGAGTGTTTGGTTGAAATGGCAGTTTCAGAGTTCGCTGTGGACCTTCCATGCAAGGTTGCCATCTGTGCAAGGAAATGGAGCTCGCAGAGTTTGGAATACATCAGCTTGCTGGGGGTGTACCCAGGGGCCGGTCATTGCTGAGCTCAAAACCTACTCTGATTCTGGCTTTTCACTCTAAACTTTCATTTTCAAGCTTTGGAAGCTTCAGAAAAATCTGGACACTGAAAATCAACCACAGCCATACCCAGTGTACTGAAGTAGACCCAAATATTCACCTCCAAGGAACCTGGAGAGGGGCTTTGGACAAGGGCCTGTAGGGGCAATCCAAGGGGAATGGCTTTACCCTGCCAGAGGGGAGATTGAGATGAGCTCTTGGGCAGAAGCTCTTCCCTGGGAGGGTGCTGAGGCACTGGCACAGGATGCCCAGAGAAGCTGTGGCTGCCCCATCCCTGGCAGTGTTCAAGGCCAGGTTGGATGGGACTTGGAGCAACCTGCTCTAG